>SSNP01000197.1:400563-409743 GCA_006937955.1 Pachypanchax playfairii | reverse complement strand
CAGACCAGCTGCTGCTGAGGTCCATATCTCAGGAACCATCAGACCAGCTGCTGCTGAGGTCCATATCTCAGGAACCATCAGACCAGCTGCTGCTGAGGTCCATATCTCAGGAACCACCAGACCAGCTGCTGCTGAGGTCCATATCTCAGGAACCATCAGACCAGCTGCTGCTGAGGTCCATATCTCAGGAACCACCAGACCAGCTGCTGCTGAGGTCCATATCTCAGGAACCATCAGACCAGCTGCTGCTGAGGTCCATATCTCAGGAACCATCAGACCAGCTGCTGCTGAGGTCCATATCTCAGGAACCATCAGACCAGCTGCTGCTGAGGTCCATATCTCAGGAACCATCAGACCAGCTGCTGCTGAGGTCCATATCTCAGGAACCATCAGACCAGCTGCTGCTGAGGTCCATATCTCAGGAACCACCAGACCAGCTGCTGCTGAGGTCCATATCTCAGGAACCACCAGACCAGCTGCTGCTGAGGTCCATATCTCAGGAACCATCAGACCAGCTGCTGCTGAGGTCCATATCTCAGGAACCATCAGACCAGCTGCTGCTGAGGTCCATATCTCAGGAACCATCAGACCAGCTGCTGCTGAGGTCCATATCTCAGGAACCATCAGACCAGCTGCTGCTGAGGTTGACATTGTTGTGGTTTTCAGGATGTTTCGGTTCAGCTGTGATGATGTGGGACTGATGAAACATCTGCTGTCCTTCTCACCGATCAGACTCCTGTAGTCTCTCAGTCTGGTGTTCCTCCTTTCCTGCTCCTCACTGACGGATTTCCACTGTAGCTTCATCCTAAAATATTCATCACTGTTGGCAGGAACACAGAAGTAGCTCACATTAACACAACAGTTTGATCCCGCCCCCCAAAAAAGAACAACTTTAAGAAACCTGCTACTGAGATCAGCTGAGGAACCCTGAGTGTGTGTTAGAACTAAACCTGTCTGTGTGTGTGTGTTCTTGTTTTTCTACCCTACTGAGGACCAGTTTAGAGATCTTTACTAACCTTTTGGGGACCGAGGATTGTTGTGGGGACCGAAGCCCGGGTCTCATACGGGGGACTCTCCTTTTTAGGGTTTGGGTTAGTTATAAATCCAGTTACTAAAGTCAATGGAAGTTAATGGACGGTCCCCAGAAGGATAGCAAAACAAACGTGTGTGTGTGTGTGTGTGTGTGTGTGTGTGTGTGTGGGTTTGTATTTCTGACCTCCTGAGGACCCGTTTCCTGACTTTTACTATCTTTCTGGGGTCCGAGGGTTCTTGTGGGGACCGAAGCCTGGTCCCCATGAGGGGGACTCCCCTTTTTAGGGTTAGGGGTTAGGTTTATAGGTATGGTGTGAATAGAGTTTTAGTTAGTCTTAGGGTTAGTTATAGATCAGTAATGGTTAAGGTTAGTAAAAGGGTTTGGGTTAGGTATAAATCTAGTTACTAAAATCAATGGAAGTCAATGGACGGTCCCCATAAGGATACCAAAACACACTTGTGTGTGTGTGTGTGTGTCGTACGTTTTGGCTCTCTGCAATAACTTCCTCTCTTCCAAAGTGCTGCTCCAAGGAAAATATCCCAACAGGAACTTCCAGGCTTCCTTCCTCACAGCGTGACAGAGACCCTGCAGGTAACAACCACAGGTCACATGACCACACCTAAGTCTCACCAATAACACATGTATAACTTGTGTGTTTATATTAGTGTGTGTTTGTCTTGTGAACTTGCCCCTTTGAAGATCTTCTGTTTGAGTTGTGCGACCTCCTGCATCCTGCCCGTGGGGTCGTAGTGTTTGTTCCAGTCATCTGCCGACAGCGGCTCCCCACGGCTCACCTGAGGCCTCAGTCCCAGGTCAATCTGTTAGGGTCACAGGTGATGTCAGAACGTGTAACATGACTGCTGTGACTGATCTGAGAGTGAGTTGAACACTAAACAGATGGCAGGTAAACTTTCTGAATAGAGCCAATGCTGGGTGAAGAGATCCCTGACTCTGGTCTTACAGGTAAATATCCTTCTGAGTTATCACAGAAAGCCCATTTACACATCTGTAAGTTTAATTATTTCATATGTTCATTACAATTAATCTTTAAGAAAAATGTTGTAAGTGTGGATGCTTCCTAAAGAAACATACAGTGATTTGTGTTTTGGATCTGAAAGGGTTAAAGTCTCCTGACGCTCTAAAATCTCTGTCTTTTATTCAAGTTGTTAGGTAAATTGTTTGGTTATAACAGCAGACATATAAAACTGGACCTGTAATAATTACAATCAAGTTTTATTAACACAATACAAGGAATTTGACTTAGAAGAGAAACAGACACTGTTCTCACCAAGGCCGCCATTTTTTTATGCCAATTAATGCAGCTTTAACCATCTGAAGCAGTAAATCTCTCTTATTGATGGTGGGCTGATAAAACACCTTCTGACCAGCTGAACAGGAAGTGACCCTTTGATTTGTGTAGATGGAAGGAGCACCTCACCCTGGTGATGACCTCGAAGCCCGGCTCCTCCTGCTGGTTGATCTCAAGACCCGGGATGACTTCACCCATCAGATCGACCATCTCCTCTGGCGGCTGCTGCTCCTCCGTCCCCCGCAGAGCATCAAAAATGTAGTTGGTGACTTTGGAGAAGCTGCCGAGCGTCGTCACATATGGATCACGTCTGAACTTCTACAAAAAGAATCAGGATCAGTCAGAGGCGATGTGATGGATGTGAGTCTAAACGAGACTGAAACGTCTCTTTGCAGCAAAAGGAAAAGTGGATGTTTGTGTTGTTGGACATGTGAAGGTTGTGCATCATTTGTAGCCTGAACAGTCACAAAAACATATTTCAAGTGCTGAAGCTCCGCCCCGAAGGTAGCGGTCCTGTCAGAGGTACTTCCTCCTGACTCTCTCAGGTGCAGGTGACTCTGCACCAGCAGAACCGTATCGATTTCTTATATTCTTACATGAATGAGGCCAAAGTTGTTGTCATCCAGCAGGTTCTCAAAGGACTGGGAAAGAGCTTTGTTTGGAGTGCTGACCTGCAGACACGATCCATCTTCAGGAGACCTGAAACATCACGCAGTCTGTGATCAAATCAAAATGAATAAAGTTTGTGTTTTAATGATGTCAGTAACACGTCACGCTGCTGCAGCCCAAACATCCGGAGCAGATCCAGCCTTTCACCACAAGCTACAGATAAGAACTTTAATAAAGCTCCCGGTGTCTGAGGAGCAGCGAGTCCTGCACCATATCTCACTTCCTCTCCACCTCAGCAGATGTGCCACAGCTGCATAAATTAGCATATAAATGACACAGCTCTGAGGAGACACTGAAACATTTTATTTCTTCTGATATTGTGGAAAAACAATAAATAAGACACATTAAAACAGTATCAAATGTCACTTAGATCAGGAACCTAATCAGAGCTGATCAGTTCATCTGATGTTTCAGTGACAATAAAAACATCTGCAGCATCTGTTGCAGGACAACCCCCCCCCCCCCCTCCAGTTAGAGCTGCACTGACACATCTCAGAGTGAGTCCTTGTTGTCTGTAACAAGGTGGAGCTGCAGCTCATACTCACTCTGTGAGCAGGGCGAACCTCTTCAGACAGTCCAAGAACTCTCTGCTGCCGCCCTGGTGGAAGTGCATGGCAGGCAGAGGGATGGAGGCCTCCTTCAGCTGGAGGATGAGGAAGGTCCAACCTTCATCCTTCACTGTGATGGACCTGAGATCAGCCACACTGATGGAGAAGAACCATCGACTCCTCTCTTGGCTTCGATTCAGACAACCTGTTAAAAATACAGGATATCAGAAACCACAGGAGTTAGGTGCTTTCACAATAAAAGCACTAAAACAAGTCCAGTCAGTGACACTCTCTCACACTCTCTCTCCCTCTAAACCCCCCCCCCACACACACACGTGGACTGACACATTGACTCGTGGACCTGCAGGACCGTTCCTGACTCACCCTCTCCATTGGAGCAGGGTTTCTTCCTGAAGGAGACGGCATTCACCATGTCCCACTCGGTCTCGTAGCTCTGCTGCGTCTCCAGTAACTGGTGGGACTGAGACCTTTCCTTAGGACACTGGACCCACTCCACAACTGAACTAGAGTCCTGCTCAAACACACAGTGCACACCTGAACATCACCTGACACTTTCAGGTCATCGTATCACAGAGCAATCCGGGACCAACCTGTCCAGCAAACAGCATGTTGGACGGATCAACAGTGTCCTCCAAGGGTCGGTACTCCACCAAGATCTCAGCATCCTGTCAGCAGGAGGGAAACAGACACCGAGTTCAGTCTGATGCTAATCTGAACATTGTTCAGTTCTTTAAATCTAAACTCTGATCAGATCCTGTTTCCTGGACTCGGTGGGCATCGAAAGACAGAAAACACTGAGTCACCACAGAGCCATCAGCAGTCACATGACATCACAGGTAAGTCTCACCTTTTCCACAACACGAAGGGATCCTGAAACCAGCAGGTCCTGCTCAGTTCCTGCTTCATGTGAGTTTGGGTGGATGAAGACTCCTTCATGTTCAAAGATCACCTGCAAGACCAGAAGACCGCGGTCAGTTACTGACACCCAGAACCAGGCCGGTCCGATCAGCCAACACAGAACCCTGATCAGAAACTTGATACATCCCCAAACCAGGACCACAGAGGGCCGCGGGCGGTGGGGGGCCGGGGTGTTGGGACCGGGCCGTGAGGCCTGTCCTCCGGAAACCTCACTGACTACCTGAGACCCGGGACGGGTCTGCTGGGTCAGGTGTAGGTTGAACGTGAGCCGCCTCTCGGGCAGCCGCCGCCGCGAACCGACCCTCATGTCGGTAATACCGGATACTCAGCTAACCCTGCGGTGAGGAGCGGAGGTCACCACAGGGTTAGAACCGGAAATCCTCACCGAGTCCAACAGGACCGGGTTCAAACACCGGGCCAAGTCCGCCTGGTTCAAGCTCTGGTCGGATTCTGCTTGTTTTTACCTTTAACAGGGAGTCCGCCGCCATGTTGCTTCTCTCCGCGTGACGACGTTTCATCACGTGATAACCAACAACCAAAACAAATCTGACAGCTCAACTTCCGGTTAAAAAACGGGTTTCCGGTAAAGTGAACTAACGTTTAAGAAATTAAACCAAATCTATCTGTCCGTCCGTCTGTCCGTCCATATTTAGATATCAGAACTTCATTTAAAGGAGAAAAATGACCAGGGGTCTCATTTATAAAACATTGCGTAGAAACCCTACTAAAAGTGTACGTACGCCAAAAAAAAATTCCGATTTATAAAACCATGCGTACGTACAGTTATAAGCAACTTCCCCTTTATAAATCACACTCTACCTGGAAGTGTGCGTACGTGAATTTGGCTCATGTCCCGCCCTAAACACGCCCAAACCGGGTCATATAAGGTCAATGCAAAGCAGGACATGAATATTGATGCATATGAAGAAGACGGGAAATATCACAACTAAACAAAAAGATAAACTTCACAGAGACGAATATTAAAGTATTAGTGGGTGAAGTGGAGGATAGGAGAGACATTTTATTTGGTGGAAACAGCAGCGGTGTCACAAATAAAAGTAAAAACTCTGAGTTGCAGCGTCTGCAGTGCAGACTGTCAGTGCAGCTGTCGTGTCTTTTCAGCATTTGCACATAGGCGAGGACGAGGTCGTCAGACTGTCCCCAGCACCAGTGCTGCCGGTGACCACGGCGCATCCAGCAGTGGTCGGGTTCTGACTGAAGCTGTGATACAGACACAGAGAGACTCCATCAGCGCTATTAATTCTGAGACCAATGAATTAAAAGAAATAAAGAGTGTGTTTTACGACATGATGACAGCCGTTGGTGCCTTAAATGATACATTAAAAACATTAAATGAACCTTGTTGTTGACGTCTCATACGCTGCATTACACCCTCAGACCCAATTGTTCCCTTAGTAAAGACTTCCTGTCGAGGAGGAGATTCATTTGATGTATTTCTCTTAGAATTAAAAACAGTTTTTAGGAGAGCTACAGCTCACTACAAGCTGTAATATAGATATTATTGTTGTTCTGAATGTTTATAATAACATGAATCTATAATTAATATTTGGTATGAGGTGAAATGACGTGTGAGAGGAGTAACATGCAGTCTGACTGCAGTTCACCACTTCATTCCCCTCGTCTCCAAAATGTCCGTACGCACGGGTCAGAGTTGGCGTACGTGCGCACGTTTTCAAGTCAAGTTAATTTTTTATTGCTTTGAAAGTGGCGTACGCTACTTTCAGGCCCCATTTTGTGCGTACGCAACGTTTATAAATGAGACCCCAGGAACTTGTTGCACGAGTCTAAACTTGAACATTATTCAAGTCTGACAAACAGTTGCTGTTTGTGTGGATGTTCAGAAACGAGCTGATGTTCTCTAAAACCAGCAACATTTGACGATGCAAAAGTTCTGCAGAAAATCCCATCTGCCTCCTATCAATCGGACCGGGGTTCGAAGCTGGTATCGTCTGTATAAAGCTTCACCAACATACAGGCTGCGTTTTACTTCCTGATACTGACCCACATGAATAAGAACAGTAAAACTGTGTCCAGATTTCTAATCAGCTGCATTAAAGAAATCCACATAAACATCATCCTGCAGATTTCCCTTGAGTGAAGAGTCATTCTCATCTTCTTCAGCTGGAGGTCAAAGTTCACCAGGAAGCTGCTGGTACTTTACATGACAAATGATTATAACCAAAAACATCTTGGTTTCCTCATCAGCAAGTTCTAAACTCAGGGTTCTGATGAGGTCCAGGGTTGTGATGAGGTCCAGGGTTCTGATGAGGTCCAGGGTTCTGATGAGGTCCAGGGTTCTGATGGGGTCCAGGGTTCTGATGAGGTCCAGGGTTCTGATGAGGTCCAGGGTTCTGATGGTGTCCAGGGTTCTGATGAGGTCCAGGGTTCTGATGGTGTCCAGGGTTCTGATGGGGTCCAGGGTTCTGATGGTGTCCAGGGTTCTGATGAGGTCCAGGGTTCTGATGAGGTCCAGGGTTCTGATGAGGTCCAGGGATGTGATGAGGTCCAGTGTTGTGATGAGGTCCAGGGTTGTGATTAGGTCCAGGGTTCTGATGGTGTCCAGGGTTCTGATGGTGTCCAGGGTTCTGATGAGGTCCAGGGTTCTGATGAGGTCCAGGGTTCTGATGGTGTCCAGGGTTCTGATGAGGTCCAGGGTTCTGATGGTGTCCAGGGTTCTGATGAGGTCCAGGGTTCTGATGGTGTCCAGGGTTCTGATGAGGTCCAGGGTTCTGATGAGGTCCAGGGTTCTGATGAGGTCCAGGGTTCTGATGAGGTCCAGGGTTCTGATGAGGTCCAGGGTTGTGATGGTGTCCAGGGTTCTGATGAGGTCCAGGGTTCTGATGGTGTCCAGGGTTCTGATGAGGTCCAGGGTTCTGATGGTGTCCAGGGTTCTGATGGGGTCCAGGGTTCTGATGGTGTCCAGGGTTGTGATGAGGTCCAGGGTTCTGATGGGGTCCAGGGTTCTGATGATGTCCAGGGTTCTGATGAGGTCCAGGGTTCTGATGGTGTCCAGGGTTCTGATGAGGTCCAGGGTTCTGATGGTGTCCAGGGTTCTGATGGTGTCCAGGGTTCTGATGAGGTCCAGGGTTCTGATGAGGTCCAGGGTTCTGATGGTGTCCAGGGTTCTGATGAGGTCCAGGGTTCTGATGGGGTCCAGGGTTCTGATGGTGTCCAGGGTTCTGATGAGGTCCAGGGTTCTGATGAGGTCCAGGGTTCTGATGAGGTCCAGGGTTCTGATGGTGTCCAGGGTTCTGATGAGGTCCAGGGTTCTGATGGTGTCCAGGGTTCTGATGAGGTCCAGGGTTCTGATGGTGTCCAGGGTTCTGATGAGGTCCAGGGTTGTGATGAGGTCCAGGGTTCTGATGAGGTCCAGGGTTCTGATGAGGTCCAGGGTTCTGATGAGGTCCAGGGTTCTGATGAGGTCCAGGGTTCTGATGGGGTCCAGGGTTCTGATGGTGTCCAGGGTTCTGATGGTGTCCAGGGTTCTGATGAGGTCCAGGGTTCTGATGAGGTCCAGGGTTCTGATGGGGTCCAGGGTTCTGATGAGGTCCAGGGTTCTGATGAGGTCCAGGGTTCTGATGAGGTCCAGGGTTGTGATGAGGTCCAGGGTTCTGATGAGGTCCAGGGTTCTGATGGTGTCCAGGGTTCTGATGAGGTCCAGGGTTCTGATGGTGTCCAGGGTTCTGATGAGGTCCAGGGTTCTGATGGTGTCCAGGGTTCTGATGGGGTCCAGGGTTCTGATGAGGTCCAGGGTTCTGATGAGGTCCAGGGTTCTGATGAGGTCCAGGGTTCTGATGGTGTCCAGGGTTCTGATGAGGTCCAGGGTTCTGATGGTGTCCAGGGTTCTGATGAGGTCCAGGGTTCTGATGAGGTCCAGGGTTCTGATGGTGTCCAGGGTTCTGATGGTGTCCAGGGTTCTGCTGTTGTCAAGGGTTCTGATGGTGTCCAGGGTTCTGATGAGGTCCAGGGTTCTGATGAGGTCCAGGGTTCTGATGGGGTCCAGGGTTCTGATGGGGTCCAGGGTTCTGATGATGTCCAGTGTTCTGATGGTGTCCAGGGTTCTGATGAGGTCCAGGGTTCTGATGAGGTCCAGGGTTCTGATGGTGTCCAGGGTTCTGATGGTGTCCAGGGTTGTGATGAGGTCCAGGGTTGTGATGAGGTCCAGGGTTCTGATGAGGTCCAGGGTTGTGATGAGGTCCAGGGTTCTGATGAGGTCCAGGGTTCTGATGAGGTCCAGGGTTCTGATGAGATCCAGGGTTCTGATGGTGTCCAGAGTTCTGATGAGGTCCAGGGTTCTGATGGTGTCCAGGGTTCTGATGGGGTCCAGGGTTCTGATGGTGTCCAGGGTTCTGATGAGGTCCAGGGTTCTGATGTGTCCAGGGTTCTGATGAGGTCCAGGGTTCTGATGAGGTCCAGGGTTCTGATGAGGTCCAGGGTTGTGATGAGGTCCAGGGTTCTGATGAGGTCCAGGGTTCTGATGGTGTCCAGGGTTCTGATGAGGTCCAGGGTTCTGATGGTGTCCAGGGTTGTGATGAGGTCCAGGGTTCTGATGGGGTCCAGGGTTCTGATGGTGTCCAGGGTTCTGATGAGGTCCAGGGTTCTGATGAGGTCCAGGGTTCTGATGAGGTCCAGGGTTCTGATGGGGTCCAGGGTTCTGATGG
>SSNP01000197.1:378063-393063 GCA_006937955.1 Pachypanchax playfairii | reverse complement strand
TGCTGCGGTAACACAGCAGCAACGTCCTCTGACTGTTTGATGAAGTTCCTGTGATGATAGAATAACTTCAAGCAACAATGTTAAGAATATCAGTAGAACCCGCTTATGAATGAATCCACAGCAGGAAGCAGATAAACATCTGGAGTTCATCTTCAGCTGTGTCATGCAGATGTTTCCAACTACAGTGACATCTGGTGGCAACATGTGGTCTCAGCTTCCTGCTGATGTCACTGTGTTGGGCACATTAGACAACGTGAGAAAGGGGATGATGAACAAGAAGCCCCCCCCCCCCCCCCCCCCAAGTGGGACTCACCTCATGTGACTCCTTTAGCTCCCGTTCCACAGCGATGGCTCTAAACACAAACACCACAAACACTCAGTCAGCTCAGTCCCACTAACTGAGTGTTCATTTCATTAATTGCACATTTTTCACCAAAACGAGATGAGACTAAAACTCCCATTAATAAACGATAACTGGGACTAAATCTGGATGTATTTTCGTGGACTAAATAGGATGAAACAAAAACGTAGTTCACTAAATAAAGACTGGACTAAAATCCATCAACATTTTAGTTCATGAACAAAGACGAGATTTAATCAAATCCTGTCTCCACCTCCTCCACCGCTCACACAACAATGACTCAACCCCGTTTTTAAAACTGGGGTGGGCACAAACACATGGGACTAATGCTGCTAACTAAAGTTAGCTTCTTAGCATGTAGCCACCGCAGCCACTTGTTGATAGTTGAATTTATGCTACATACATTATACAAGTTATTTAACTGTGTTTGGCTGATTTACAAGTTTAATTAAATCAAACAGAAGAATGAGCTCATTTAGACGCTGCAAGTTAATTAAAGTTACCACAAAACACCTGGGTAGCTACGCCTGGATACATACTAAAAATAAAATACGTTAAATCAGATCATCTTCATAAAATAAAATAATACACAATTAATTCAAAAGGTATTTTTATATATAAATTAATCTAAATGTGGTATGAAAGTAAAGTAAATGTCTGTTTTGAATGTCTAGGGTCGTCAGAGTTTTGTGATATCAAAATGAGGTTATTTCTTTATAAAATAGGATTGTTTTGTTTTTTATCAAAGAGATGAAAGAAAATGTGAAATAATTTTAGACCACATGGAAATGTTCAATATTATCTGCTGACAAAACAGTAACGCGTAAAATGATTGTCCTGAATAAAACTAGCCTAAAATAAAATGCTTGACTTCTAGTCGACTAAAACTAGACTAAATAAAAACAAGGTTGACTAAATATGATTAAAACTAACAAGCGTTACTGAAACTGGACTAAAACTAAAACTAAATTAAAAGATGGCTGATAAAATAAACAGTGTGAACACTATAAAACCCCTGGAAACATCTGGATTCTAAAAACAAAACTCAAACTCATCTGTTGTCTGCAGATATTTCATCCAGAAGATAAAGTTGTTTATGTTTGTTAGAAATATTTCTGATCTCGTCAGAATGTTGACTCACATCTTCCAGCTGTTCAAACATCTGGGAGCGTTGCTGCTCAGCAGACGTGACTGAAACTTCAGCTGCTCCATGTTTCCGTCAAGAAACTCCAGATGCAACAACCTGCAGGGAGAAGAGAGAACTGCTGACACACAACATACACACACACACACACAACACACACAACACATACATAACATACACAACATTTATCACGACCGGGGATTTCAACAAGGCAAACTTGAAGAAAGTTTTACCCAAACTCCACCAGCACATTCACTTCAACACACAGGGGGAGCGGCTGCTCGACCACTGTTACACTTCCTTCCGGGATGCGTACAAAGCCCTCCCCCACGCCTCATTCAGCCAATCAGATCATTCTGCTCCTGCCGGCCTACAGGCAGAAGCTGAAACAAGAAGCTCCAACCCTGAGGACGGTGCACTGTTGGTCGGACCAATCAGAGTCCATGTTACAGGATTGTTTTGATCAAGCGGATTGGGAAATGTTTCGCTGACGGCATCGATGAGTACACAGACTCAGTCGTAGATGATGTTTGTATTGTTTTCACCCCCAACGGCTCATCTTACTCTATTCCTGATCTTTCTGCAGTCCCTTTTAAAATTAGCCAAACAATTTTTAACCTTGGTATCAAAATGGATTCTGCTTTAAAAATGGACCCTCATGTTAAAAACAGGATTTAACCATGAGGTTATCAGTTGAGACGTCTGTCCAAATTGAAATTCCTTCTGAAACGGCGCCACCTTGAGACAACAATTCATGCTTTTATCACCTTAAGATTGGACTACTCCAATGCCATTCTCTTTGGTATTTCAAAAGCCGCATTGTCTCGCCTTCAGCTGATACAGAATGCGGCTGCAAGATTCTTGACCAATACGGGCCGCCGGCAGCACATCACTCCAATTTTAGCAAGACTTCACTGGCTCCCTGTGCACTATCGGATACGTTTTAAAATGTTACTGTTTGTTTTTAAGGCCTTGAATGGCTTAGCACCAGCGTAACTTGCAGAGCTATTAACTCCTTATGTGCCGGGCAGGACTCTTCGTTCAGGTGACCTCCATCTACTACAGATTCCCCGTCTACGCTGCAAAACCTGCGGTTAACAAGCTTTTTCAATCTCTGCTCCTAAACTCTAGAATGATCTCCTGCTGGATATCAGACTCTCCCCCTCCATCGTGGTATTTAAGTCCCGCTTAAAGACCTACTTTTACTCCCTTGCCTTTAGTGTCTAGCTATTATAACCAGATTTTATTTTTCTATTCTTTTACTTGTTTTATTGATTTGTATCTGTTTTATTGTTTGCTGTATTTGCTATGTTTCTGCTGTTTTTATCTTCTCCTTTAATGCTTATTAACTTTATGTTCTATCCCTGTACAGCACTTTGCTCAGCTCACATGCTGTTTTTAAATGTGCTCTATCAAATAAATGGAATAGAAAAAAATGGAATATTGTCCCGTCCAAAAAAGTCAAAATCTACCCGAATCAGAAACCATGAGTTAACAATGATGTTCACACGACTCTGGCGGAACGCAACACTGCCTTTGCCTCCGCAAACACATCAGACTATAAACATGCAAGTTACCAACTCCGGAAAACAATCAAATCAGCGAAACGGGAGTACAGGGACAGAGTGGAACGACAGTTTGACAATCCTCGGAGAATGTGATAGGGACTAAACACAATCACAGACTTCAGAGGGAAAACCAGCACACCACAGACCACGACCTCTCTGTGTGAGGATCTAAACACAATCTACTCTAGATTCGACACAGTGAACACCACAAGACCAGAAAGCATTTGCATCACAGATTACGTCGGTGTGCACACTGTGTCTGAGGAGGATGTGCAGAAGTGCTTCAGACAGGTGAACGCACGCAAAGCTGCTGGTCCTGACGGAATTCCCGGCCGTGTCCTTAAATCATGAGCGGGCTGGCTGGAGTGTTTACGAACATCGTCAACCTTTCCCTCTCTCTGTCTGTAGTCCCAACCTGCTTCAAAATGGCCACCACTGTCCCTACACCCAAATCCTCCACTGTCTCATCCCTAAATGACTGGCGACCGGTAGCCCTGACCCCCATCGTGAGCAAATGCTTTGAGAGGCTGGTCAGGGACTTCATCTGCTCTGCACTACCTGACTCACTGGACCCTCTACAATTACCGCCACAACAGGTCCACTGATGACGCCATAGCCCTGACATTACACACTGCCCTCTCGCACCTGGAGAAGAGAGACACGTATGTGAGAATGCTGTTTGTAGACTACAGCTCAGCATTCAATACCATCGCTCCCTCGAAGCTGGACAGGAAACTGCAGTACCTAGGACTGAGCCGCTCTCTCTGCAGCTGGATCCTTAACTTCCTGTCTGACAGACGACAGGTGGTCAGAATGGGCAGCATCACCTCATCCTCCATCATAATGAACACTGGTGCTCCACAGGGGTGAGTACTGAGTCCTCTCCTGTACTCACTCTACACCTACAACTGCACGGCCACTAGCAGCTCCAACATCATTGTGAAGTTTGTGGACAACACACCAGTGGTGGGTCTTATCACCAACGGTGATGAGATGGCATACAGGGAGGAGGTCAGGTCCCCGACACATTGGTGTCAGGAGAACAATCTATCCCTCAATGTCACAAAAACCAAAGAGATGATAGTGGCCTTCCGGAGATGTAGAAGAGCACATACCCCAATCACCATCAACAGTGTTGCACTGGAGAGAGTGAGCAGCTTCCATTTCCTAGGTGTTCATTTAGCGGAGGATCTCACATGGACAGTTCATGCAGACAAACAGTAAAGAAGGCGCAGCAGCGCCTCTTCTTCCTCAGGAGACTAAAGAGATTTGGAATGAGCCCCTGCATCCTCAGGACCTTCTACTGCTGTGCCATTGAGAGCATCCTCACTGGATGTATCACAACCTGGTACGGCAACAGCACCGCCTACAACTGCAAAGCTCTGCAAAGAATGGTACGGAGTTCAGAAAGAATAATTGGAGGTGAGCTTCCCTCCCTCCAGGACATCTACAGGAAGCGGTGCTCGAGGAAAGCGGGGAGGATCATCAAGGACTCCAGTCACCCCAGTCAAAAACTGTTCAGACTTCTTCTATCAGGCAGGAGGTACTCGAACCAGCAGGATGAGAGACAGCTTCTTCCATCAGGCCATCAGACTGCTGACCACTGACCACTAACACTTCAGACACTTCATAGTCACCTCACTGTCACTTTATCGAACTGTGTCACACTATGCACCTCAAATTGCACATGAATGCCATTCTTGCACAATACTCATCTGCAGACTTTATGTATATGTTATATATATATATATGTATTTGTGTAAATACGCATATGTATGCACATGTACTGTATATATAATTATTCCCCTCTCGCCACTGGGCGGTGTTTTTCCCGTTCCAAGCTCTGGTCCTCTACCAGAGGTCTGGGAGCTTGAGGGTCCTGCGCAGTATTTTAGCTGTTCCAAGTACTTTTCTGGACTGAGATGTCTGAGGTTCTTCCAGGGATCTGCTGGAGCCATTCCTCCAGTTTGGGGGTTACTGCCCCAAGTGCTCCGATTACCATGGGTACTGATAGACAATGGAAAACAAAGAATTATACTCGTTCATGCCTGACACCAACTTTGAAGAAATCTCCTGCATGACCTGTGTGCAGCAGTCACACAGGTCCTGTTATCTGACCTGCTACTGTTCTCAGACTTACACATTCTCCCTCAGAACACTTTGTTTTCCTTAATCCAAGGTAACTGCGAGGCGCCAGCCACTACTGGCTCCACTGATTTGTAGTGATGATTCATGTTATCTATTATTGCTGTTTCTAAGTGAATAAAGACACTGAGCTGAAGAGGGACCAGCAGAGTTATCAGGGCTGTCTCGCGGACATGATGCAAGAGCTGGTACTCTCCTCGGCTGAGTTTTGGACCAAACTTCATGAGTGATCATATTTCTTATATTTATAATAATGAAAGGTTTTGATAGAATAAGAAAAAAACCTAACAGGTACTATTGTCACCTTCATCTTCCAAGTCTTCTCTAGCTCCTCTCTGAGCCCTTGGTATTTCTCAAGTTTCTCATGTTCCTTCTTCCTGATGTTGCCATCACTTGGTATCACCACATCCACCACAACTGCTTTCCTCTGCTCTTTATCAACCACCACAATGTCCGGTTGGTTCGCCATTACCATCCTGTCTGTCTGGATCTGGAAGTCCCACAGGATCTTTGCTCGGTTCTGGATCTGGGAGTCCCACAGGATCTTTGCTCGGTCGTTCTCCACCACCTTTGGAGGTGTTTCCCACTTTGACCTTGGCGTTTCCAGCCCGTACTCCACACAGATGTTTCTGTATACTATACCAGGTTATGACGTTCCATGTATGCTTTCCCTGCCAGCATTTTACACCCTGCTGTTATGTGCTGGATTGTCTCAGATGACTCTTTGAACATCCTACACCTTGGGTCTTGTCTGGTGTGGTAGATCTGGGCCTCTATTGCTCTGGTGCTTAGAACCTGCTCCTGTGCTGCCAGGATGAGTGTCTCTGTGGTGTCCTGTAGGCCGGACCTCTCCAGCCATTGGTAGGATTTCTTGAGGTCAGCCACTTCAGTTATGTTCCGGTGGTACATCCCATGTAGGGGCTTGTCCTCCCATGATGGTTCCTCCTCCAGCACCTCCTCATTTTGCCATTGTCTCAGGCATTCACTGAGTACGTCATCCATTGAGGCCTTGTCCTGGATGTATTTATGGAGCTTCAATGTTTCATTCTGGATGGTGGTTCTCACGCTCATTAGTCCTCTGCCTCCTTCCTAATGGCGTGCGTACAGTCTCAGGGTGGTGATTTGGGATGGAACCCGCCATGCATGGTGAGGATATATATATATATACAGTGGGGCAAAAAAGTATTTAGTCAGCCACCAATTGTGTAAGTTCTCCCACTTAAAAAGATCAGAGAGGCCTGTAATTTTCATCATAGGTATACCTCAACTATGAGAGACAAAATGAGGAAAAAAAATCCAGAAAATCACATTGTCTGATTTTTAAAGAATTTATTTGCAAATTATGGTGGAAAATAAGTATTTGGTCACCTACAAACAAGTAAGATTTCTGGCTTTCACAGACCTGTAACTTCTTTAAGAGGCTCCTCGGTCCTCCACTCGTTACCTGTATTAATGGCACCTGTGTGAACTCGTTATCAGTATAAAAGACACCTGTCCACAACTTCAAACAGTCACGCTCCAAACTCCACTATGGCCAAGACCAAAGAGCTGTCAAAGGACACCAGAAACAAAATTGTAGACCTTCACCAGGCTGGGAAGACTGAATCTGCAATAGGTAAGCAGCTTGGTGTGAAGAAATCAACTGTGGGAGCAATTATTAGAAAATGGAAGACATACAAGACCACTGATAATCTCCCTCGATCTGGGGCTCCACGCAAGATCTCACCCCGTGGGGTCAAAATGATCACAAGAACGGTGAGCAAAAATCCCAGAACCACACGGAGGGACCTAGTGAATGACCTGCAGAGAGCTGGGACCAAAGTAACAAAGGCTACCATCAGTAACACACTTCGCCGCCAGGGACTCAAATCCTGCAGTGCCAGACGTGTCCCCCTGCTGAAGCCAGGACACGTCCAGGCCCATCTGCGGTTTGCTAGAGAGCATTTGGATGATCCAGAAGAGGATTGGGAGAACATCATATGGTCAGATGAAACCAAAATAGAACTTTTTGGTAGAAACTCAACTTGTCGTGTTTGGAGGGGAAAGAATGCTGAGTTGGATCCAAAGAACACCATACCTACTGTAAAGCATGGGGGTGGAAACATCATGCTTTGGGGCTGTTTTTCTGCAAGGGGACCAGGACGACTGATCCGTGTAAAGGAAAGAATGAATGGGGCCATGTATCGTAAGATTTTGAGTGAAAACCTCCTTCCATCAGCAAGGGCATTGAAAATGAGACGTGGCTGGGTCTTTCAGCATGACAATGATCTCAAACACACCGCCCGGGCAACGAAGGAGTGGCTTCGTAAGAAGCATTTCAAGGTCCTGGAGTGGCCTAGCCAGTCTCCAGATCTCAACCCCATAGAAAATCTCTGGAGGGAGTTGAAAGTCCGTGTTGCCCAGCGTCAGCCCCAAAACATCACTGCTCTAGAGGAGATCTGCATGGAGGAATGGGCCAAAATACCAGCAACAGTGTGTGAAAACCTTGTGAAGACTTACAGAAAACGTTTGACCTCTGTCATTGCCAACAAAGGCTATATAACAAAGTATTGAGATTAACTTTTGTTATTGACCAAATACTTATTTTCCACCATAATTTGCAAATAAATTCTTTAAAAATCAGACAATGTGATTTTCTGGATTTTTTTTCCTCATTTTGTCTCTCATAGTTGAGGTATACCTATGATGAAAATTACAGGCCTCTCTGATCTTTTTAAGTGGGAGAACTTACACAATTGGTGGCTGACTAAATACTTTTTTGCCCCACTGTATATATATATATATATATATATATATATATTAGGGCCCGATCGATATATCGGCCGGTCGATATGGGGGTCCAGGGTGATATCGGTAAAAAATTGCAGATATTTTCTGATATTTAATATTGATTTATTTTTGTCATATGTGTTTCTGCATCTCCATTAATGAGAATGTCCAGTTAAAAATGTAAATAAATGTTCATAAAATAGATAAACTTGTCTATTATTTACATTTTTTGGAATCAGTGAATAATTCAGATAGTTCATGGTGTCTAACAGGTAGACATGAGCTTAAGAATGAGATTAGAATGCAGTGTTTTAGCTTTCAGTAATATGTTTGAAATATTTTCTGGTGGATGGATTTATCGGTTATCATATCGGCTATCGGCCTGCTTTAAAGTCTTTATATCGGTATCGGTATGTATCAAAAAATCCATATCGGTCGGGCCCTAATATATATATAGGTATTCATATATTCATATAATAATGTTCATTCACTCCTATTTGAGTGTGTATGTGTCTGTGTGTGTGTTCATTGTGTACCTCAGGCCCAGCTCAGTGTTAGTCGGCATGGAACCTTGAAGTCTCTCCAGAATTGAGACTCGTTGAATCGGTGGTACAAATCTCAGGTAGAGAGACGCGACCTGCAGAGTGAAGGAAATGACCATCATCACCATCATCAGACTGTGGGCACAAAAACCCAACAGGTAAAGAACATCGGGCTTTCGAACCAGGACCCTCATTTATCCGTTGTCCATAGAAACTGTCCTATATTTTATCCTACGAATGAAATTTAGAACATTCGTACGAACAGTCTAAAGTCTGATTTATCTAATGTGTGGTGGTCACTCGTACACACATCATGTGTTGATAAATCCCACTTGTGTGTACTCGGGTCCTCGTGCTCGTTCACAGTCATTTACATACAGACACGCCCTCAATTAACCATATTTGGTAACAACACTTCCTTTAAAGCCCATACAGGAAATCCCTAAAATAATGGTCAAGAGATCAAAATAAACAATAAATAAAGAACTTTCTGTGACAGCGAGGTCGAGGAACTTGCTGCAGAAGTGGAACAGAACCAACAAGTGCTGTTTGGATCTCTCAGTTGGGAGAGTAGTGGTTAAAACGCTTGGAACAGAGGAGAGATCCCCTTCAGAAATAAAAAAGAAATGTTTTGATATAAAAATACACATGAAAAAACATGTAGCAGAACACAGAAGGTCCAGAACCACTACGGGAGGTGGACAGAACACCACAGAGTTGTCCACATTGGACAGACATGTTTCCATCATAATTGAAGCTGGTACTCTGACTGGTGTTACTGTACACGGGGACAGTGAAAACATCTTCACCAACAGAACATGCAGGACCATCCAGTGTCCACAATGAAGACAAGTCAAACTTTTTATTATTATTATTTAAAGTGAAACACGTCCTTCTTAACCAGATAAAACAAGGAGACACTTTTTATTTTATAATCGGTGCTCTTTATATATAAATAAATGAAACAATTAGGTGCTCGGAGACAGGTAAATAATACACCTATATAATTTATTTCAAAACAAAAGCTCATCCTGTCACACTGGAGGATCAGCAGACTGGTCAATCAGCTGGTGGAAGAGTCCTCTGTGTGTGAAGAGGATGTGATAAAGGTTCTTATGAAGGAGCAGTTGCTGCTTGTGCTTCACACATAATGAATAAATAACCTACTTATAATTTAAAACAAGTCTTTTTATGATCAATTAATGTGCTGTTTATTTGGAAAGTGCTATCTGCAGGAGTCGCGTGCGCTCACCCAACATCTGTACGGTCATGGAAGACGCTCTCCCTCCCTCCGGGGTGCAGGTTCTACCAAATCCTCCAATAATACAAGATCAGCCATCCTACCATCTCTAATACTTCTATCTTTATAACGTTGAACACTAATTATGAGACAAAGCTGTTTATTAACACATAATTACTAATTGGTTCAGAGATAATTTGTGGATGAGGAACACGTGTGGGTCACTGAGACCTTCAGAATTTGGGTTCCATGTTCTACCACTAGATGCTGTGTGTACACACGACCAGAGCTGTACTAATATTGAGGAACATTTCTATACATAAGTACAAATTGATAAATACTAGGGCCTGACCAATATTATCGGTCGATATGGGGGTCCAGGGTGATATCGGTTATCGGTAAAAAATTGCAGATATTTTTTGATATTTATTATTGATTTATTTTTGTCATATATGTGTTTCTGCATCTCCATTAATGAGAATGTCCAGTTAAAAATGTAAATAAATGTTCATAAAATAGATAAACTTGTCTATTATTTACATTTTTTGGAATCAGTGAATAATTCAGATAGTTCATGGTGTCTAACAGGTAGACATGAGCTTAAGAATGAGATTAGAATGCAGTGTTTTAGCTTTCAGTAATATGTTTGAAATATTTTCTGGTGGATGGATTTATCGGTTATCATATCGGCTATCGGCCTGCTTTAAAGTCTTTATATCAGTATCGGTATGTATCAAAAAATCCATATCGGTCGGGCCCTAATAAATACCACACGATGCCTAGAATTGTTCCAACGCACGAAATATGCACAAATCTGTGCGTACGAACAATTGATAAATGAGGGCCCTGGAACCCGTTTTCATTGTTCTTAAAACCCTGATAGAGAATCTTCCAGGAGCAGATCATAATGAACACCTTTAGATGTTTGTCATGATGTTTCATATTCCAACTACCCCAGACTGGATTCAAACCCAGGGACCTTCTCACTGCAAGGCAACAGAGCTGCCCTTCTGCACCGCGATGCAGCTCCAATTGATCTGTCACCAGCCCCTCCCCAAAAACAGCTATTGTCCAATCACACGTCATAGCAACCATTACTATGTGAGTAGGTCCGATAAACATTGACTCCAAGCAAGACGGTGAAGCGGTGCGACGATGTTGCAAATTGAAAATTAGAAAAATGGATCTGGTTTCGTGGTCACTCAACGAATTGGACAAAGTTTTTTCAAACTTAAGGCTGAAAAAGGGGGAGCCGTCATGCCCGGAGTCGACCCTCCCGGCCGGGTTTACCATGGATTCCTGGGGTGAGTGGAAGATGGTATGCCTGTCTGTTCTGGCTGTCGAAGACGTGGAGGATGTCTACATATTTGGATTATTGATTGTGGGGTACCTGCTGATCGGCGTTGGTGGTTACCTGATGTATCTACAAATTCTAAAGTTATGGATTGGATGGGCCGCATCTGGCAACACTTGGAGTAAAAGATTCGGAGATCTGGATCGCAAACTGGATGCGGTCTTGGAGCAGTACCGCGACCAGCTGGCTGTGATTCTCGAACGGGACCGGGAGGTCCAGGAGCGGGATCGTAAGCTGGCTGATGGGGTCCTGGAGCTGAACCGTAAACTGGGTGCACTGCTGGATCTCACTGGAAGGATTGGTGCCACCTTGGAGAAGTTGCAGTTTCGGCTCGGAGTGGAGAAGTGATTGATTGATTATTGGTACTATGCAATTTGGCCCTAATTCGGATGATTCTGACATTTTTCCACAATAGTGCACCATATGGAGAATGAGAAGCTGTTGCAATTCTTCAGCTTCGACTTAATCTCTGTTATCTCTTTTCGGCTGGCCTCAAGGCCAAAACACTAAATTCCTCCTGGAGCAGTGAGCACCGAGACACACATCCCCCCTCCTTACCCGTGTCCACCGGGCACCAAAGACTGTGGAAGACATAACATCTGCGTTGTCCCAGAGACGGTGTCCTTGATAACTCTCTGCACACAACCACATACACTGATTACATTCACATCCTCAAGAAAGTTCTCAACATGTCTCGTGAATCCCCCCCCCCCCGCTGGAGGTTTTTATTGCTTACATCGAGCGCCCCTCATGTTGGGGCACTGGGTGTAGGGAACCTTTTTTCTCCTCCCTCTGACCTCACGTGGTCTTATTCAAATTTTGTTTTTCCTAACACACAGGCTGATGCGTGCTTATGTATATGTATGTATGTATTTGTATGTATTCTCCTGTGTGATCTTGGCTGGCCTGAACGACTTGCGCCGGGCACACTGTAACCCTCGGCAGCCTGGAGAGTGAAGGCCAAGCTGTTCTCTGTATCTCCAGTTGAATTTCCCTTCTGGGATAAATAAAGTATTTTTCATTTCATTTCATTTCATTTCATGTTCCATTATGGAGAAGAAGTGGAGGTGGTGGAGGAGTATAACTACCTGGTGTTCACCTGGACAACAGACTGAACTAGAGACAACTGTGATGATGTTTTTAGGAAGGGACAGAGCAGACTGGACTTCCTCAGGAAGCTTAGATCCTTCAATGTTTGCAGCAAAATGTTGAAGATCTTTTAGTCTGTTGTGGAGAGTGTGATCACATCTGCAGTCACCTGTTGGGGGCGGAGCATCACAGCAGGTGACGTGAAGAGGCTGAACAGATTGATAAAGAGGGCTGGTTCTGTTCTGGGGGATCGATTTGATTTGATTGTCCAAAGGACGATAGAGAACACGATGGGAAACCCTCATCATCCTCTTCACAACACAGTAACTCAACAAAAGATCGAACATAGGACATCCTTCCTGTCCACAGCTAGAACCCTCTACAGGAGATCCTTCCTGTCCACAGCTAGAACCCTCTACAGGAGATCCTTCCCGTCCACAGCTAGAACCATCTACAGGAGAACCTTCCTGTCCACGGCTAGAACACTCTACAGGAGATCCTTCCCGTCCATGGCTAGAACCCGCTACAGGAGATCCTTCCCGTCCACGGCTAGAACCCTCTACAGGAGATCCTTCCTGTCTACAGCTAGAACCATCTACAGAAGAACCTTCCTGTCCACAGCTAGAACCCTTTACAGGAGATACTTCCCGTCCACAGCTAGAACCCTCTACAGGAGATCCTTCCTGTCCACAGCTAGAACCGTCTACAGGAGAACCTTCCTGTCCACAGAATCCTCTACAGGAGAACCTTCCTGTCCACAGCTAGAACCCTTTACAGGAGATCCTTCCTGTCCACAGCTAGAACCCTCTACAGGAGAACCTTCCTGTCCACAGCTAGAACCCTTTACAGGAGATCCTTCCTGTCCACTGCTAGAACCCTCTACAGGAGATCCTTCCTGTCTACAGCTAGAACCATCTACAGAAGAACCTTCCTGTCCACAGCTAGAACCCTCTACAGGAGATCCTTCCCGTCCACAGCTAGAACCCTCTACAGGAGATCCTTCCTGTCCACAGCTAGAACCCTCTACAGGAGAACCTTCCTGTCCACAGCTAGAACCCTCTACAGGAGATCCTTCCCATCCACAGCTAGAACCATCTACAGGAGAACCTTCCTGTCCACAGCTAGAACACTCTACAGGAGATCCTTCCCGTCCATGGCTAGAACCCGCTACAGGAGATCCTTCCCGTCCACGGCTAGAACCCTCTACAGGAGATCCTTCCTGTCTAAAGCTAGAACCATCTACAGAAGAACCTTCCTGTCCACAGCTAGAACCCTTTACAGGAGATACTTCCCGTCCACAGCTAGAACCCTCTACAGGAGATCCTTCCTGTCCACAGCTAGAACCGTCTACAGGAGAACCTTCCTGTCCACAGAATCCTCTACAGGAGATCCTTCCTGTCCACAGCTAGCACCCTCTACAGGAGATCCTTCCTGTCCACAGCTAGAACCCTCTACAGGAGAACCTTCCTGTCCACAGCTAGAACCCTCTACAGGAGATCCTTCCCGTCCACAGCTAGAACCCTCTACAGGAGCTCCTTCCCGTCCACAGCTAGAACCCTCTACAGGAGATCCTTCCCGTCCACAGCTAGAACCCTCTACAGGAGATCCTTCCTGTCCACAGCTAGAACCCTCTACAGGAGAACCTTCCTGTCCACAGCTAGAACCCTCTACAGGAGAACCTTCCTGTCCACAGCTAGAACCCTCTACAGGAGAACCTTCCTGTCCACAGCTAGACCATACGACCCACCTCATGTGTGAGATAACTCAGGTTCTGTGGTGCTGGTTTGAAGTTGGCGTTCTCTCACCTTATTGTGGAAGTTGTAACAGCTCCAGAAGTCTGCAGAGTTAAAGGGAAGCTCCAGGCGAGATGGCACTGTATTGAGACAGCGCTGGACCAGATCTGGGAACAGCCTCTGTGCAACACCACAGGCCTGTGGACTGCAGCTGAACAGTAGGTAGCTGAGGTGAGAGCAGAGACAGGTGAGTCAGAACATAAGAGGTTCTGTTGGAACAGAAGTATTTGTTACAAAGGCTAAAGATGGACTCTGACAAGAAGTGAGGGTGAGAGGCGGAGTCTCTATGTCTGCTGATTTTGTATAAAACAGAACTCAACGCTGAAATCATGCAGTGATTTACCGAGATTGGATCTGAGAAATGTAAGTTTGAACTTCTCAGTAAATTTGATGTTGTTGAAAGAAAAAATGAGGGAACTTCAAAGCAACAACACAAAGTTTGAGTGTGTGTTTGAGTTTGTAAGTTACATCTCTGTTCAGCAGAACATCTACAGCTAGATACAAGCCTGATCAGAGACTGATCCTGAACACTGAAGAATGCCCAGCCCAGTAAAGATGGCAGGCTGAGTAGATATCATATATATAAACAGAGGTGGTGGTCTCTGGTTCCATCTATCTAGAACCTACATCAAACAGAGGAGGTGGTCTGTGGTTCCATCTATCTAGAACCTACATTAAACAGAGGAGGTGGTCTCTGGTTCCATCTATCTAGAACCTACATTAAACAGAGGAGGTGGTCTCTGGTTCCATCTATCTAGAACCTACATCAAACAGAGGAGGTGGTCTGTGGTTCCATCTATCTAGAACCTACATTAAACAGAGGAGGTGGTCTCTGGTTCCATCTATCTAGAACCTACATTAAACAGAGGAGGTGGTCTCTGGTTCCATCTATCTAGAACCTACATTAAACAGAGGAGGTGGTCTCTGGTTCCATCTATCTAGAACCTACATTATACAGAGGAGGTGGTCTCTGGTTCCATCTATCTAGAACCTAC
>SSNP01000197.1:347694-375670 GCA_006937955.1 Pachypanchax playfairii | reverse complement strand
TCTGGTTCCATCTATCTAGAACAGACATTAAACAGAGGAGGTGGTCTGTGGTTCCATCTATCTAGAACCTACATTAAACAGAGGAGGTGGTCTCTGGTTCCATCTATCTAGAACCTACATTAAACAGAGGAGGTGGTCTCTGGTTCCATCTATCTAGAACCTACATTAAACAGAGGAGGTGGTCTCAGGTTCCATATATCTAGAACCTACATTAAACAGAGGAGGTGGTCTCTGGTTCCATCTATCTAGAACCTACATTAAACAGAGGAGGTGGTCTGTGGTTCCATCTATCTAGAACCTATATTAAACAGAGGAGGTGGTCTCAGGTTCCATATATCTAGAACCTTCATT
The DNA here is from genome assembly GCA_006937955.1 of Pachypanchax playfairii. Classification (NCBI taxonomy): domain Eukaryota; kingdom Metazoa; phylum Chordata; class Actinopteri; order Cyprinodontiformes; family Aplocheilidae; genus Pachypanchax; species Pachypanchax playfairii. Next base: position 375,319 of record SSNP01000197.1, on the reverse strand, counting down.
AAACAGGAGGTGGTCTGTGGTTCCTTCTATCTAGAACCTACATTAAACAGAGGAGGTGGTCTCTGGTTCCATCTATCTAGAACCTACATTAAACAGAGGAGGTGGTCTCTGGTTCCATCTATCTAGAACCTACATTAAACAGAGGAGGTGGTCTCTGGTTCCATCTATCTAGAACCTACATTAAACAGAGGAGGTGGTCTCTGGTTCCATCTATCTAGAACCTACATTAAACAGAGGAGGTGGTCTCTGGTTCCATCTATCTAGAACCTACATTAAACAGAGGAGGTGGTCTCAGGTTCCATATATCTAGAACCTACATTAAACAGAGGAGGTGGTCTGTGGTTCCATCTATCTAGAACCTACATTAAACAGAGGAGGTGGTCTGTGGTTCCATCTATCTAGAACCTATATTAAACAGAGGAGGTGGTCTCAGGTTCCATATATCTAGAACCTACATTAAACAGAGGAGGTGGTCTCTGGTTCCATCTATCTAGAACCTACATCAAACAGAGGAGGTGGTCTCTGGTTCCATCTATCTAGAACCTACATTAAACAGAGGAGGTGGTCTCAGGTTCCATATATCTAGAACCTACATTAAACAGAGGAGGTGGTCTGTGGTTCCTTCTATCTAGAACCTACATCAAACAGAGGAGGTGGTCTGTGGTTCCATCTATCTAGAACCTACATTAAACAGAGGAGGTGGTCTCTGGTTCCATCTATCTAGAACCTACATTAAACAGAGGAGGTGGTCTGTGGTTCCTTCTATCTAGAACCTACATTAAACAGAGGAGGTGGTCTGTGGTTCCATCTATCTAGAACCTACATTAAACAGAGGAGGTGGTCTCTGGTTCCATCTATCTAGAACCTATGTTAAACAGAGGAGGTGGTCTGTGGTTCCATCTATCTAGAACCTACATTAAACAGAGGAGGTGGTCTCTGGTTCCATCTATCTAGAACCTACATTAAACAGAGGAGGTGGTCTCTGGTTCCATCTATCTAGAACCTACATTAAACAGAGGAGGTGGTCTGTGGTTCCATCTATCTAGAACCTACATTAAACAGAGGAGGTGGTCTGTGGTTCCATCTATCTAGAACCTACATTAAACAGAGGAGGTGGTCTCTGGTTCCATCTATCTAGAACCTACATTAAACAGAGGAGGTGGTCTCTGGTTCCATCTATCTAGAACCTACATCAAACAGAGGAGGTGGTCTCTGGTTCCATCTATCTAGAACCTACATTAAACAGAGGAGGTGGTCTCTGGTTCCATATATCTAGAACCTACATTAAACAGAGGAGGTGGTCTCTGGTTCCATCTATCTAGAACCTACATCAAACAGAGGAGGTGGTCTGTGGTTCCATCTATCTAGAACCTACATTAAACAGAGGAGGTGGTCTCTGGTTCCATCTATCTAGAACCTACATCAAACAGAGGAGGTGGTCTCTGGTTCCATCTATCTAGAACCTACATTAAACAGAGGAGGTGGTCTGTTGGCTGCAGGCCAATATTCCTACAACATGTACACGATTTGTTAGCAGATAAACTTACTCCATCCACAGCGTGTGAAGCTCCTCCAGCTGAAGCACAGAACCCAACGCTCGCTCAAACGCCTCCACCGCCTCCTCCACAGAGCCATGCAGCCACATCCAGCGACTAAGAACACAAACATCAGGCTGCATCAGGTCAGGAAGTTCCACCAGTTTGTGTTTGCAGTCCCGCCCACAGCCTTGTCACTCATTCTCATCTACCAATCTGTATCTGATCATAAACCCCAGTGGGTGGAGGCAGAACTCATCCTGGTTCTGCTGAAGGTTTCTGTTTAGTGCTTTGAGATGATCTTTGTCATGAATAAAACAGAATTGACCTGAGCATCAACTCACCAGTGGAGCAGGTGGAAGAAGGGCATCTGTTGCGTGAGCTGTTCCTCAAGCTCCTTTCTCATGACAGGACCTCTCAGCAGCTCCTCGTTAGGGAAACCCAGGATGTGTCTAATGGAACAAAAACACTTGTCCAGACTAGGTTTCAGATAAACAACTTGTGATGGTGTATGAGCTTTACATACCGTAGGATATCCACGGGTTGCTTTTGACTCTGTTCTTCCTCACACAGGGACAGGATGAACCCTCTGAACAGAGGAGGGATCGCACTCAACTTATCCTGCAGAGCAGATTAAACACACTGTGTGGAAATCTTTGTAGGAATTAGAGAACTAACCATAACTATATGTCTAAACTCAATATATGAACAATGCATTCAAATGGGGAAAAACAAACAACACACAGTAAATGTTAGAGAACAAATCTGAGTAAAGTGCTGGCATGATTAGAACGCGAGAACACAACAACCTTGGTATGAGCAAAAAATAAAAGGCTCCTGCAAGCAGTTGGAAGAAAAAAGTCTCATCATGCAAAAAGTGACTTTTACTAAAATGGTCTCGTGTTTTAACTTAAAACTCTGGACAAGTGACAAGGTGTTTCCAGGCCAGAGAGCATCTACGATCCAGTTATTTCCAGGTCTGGCCGGGCCTTCTCAGAGGAATGTACATTCTAACCAGGTGTTTGAACCACCACGACTGACTCCTTTTGATGTGGAGGAGAAGCGGCTCTACTTCAAGCTCCTCCCTGGGGAAGCAACTCCTCCCCTTATCCACCTTATTTAATAACACCACAGTTTTTATGCTGCTCGTATCATTTTATTCTGTTGCCTGTTAATAAAAATATTGTCCGATATTAAACTGGTTTATGGCACAAAAAAGGTTGTTGTTGTTGGTCGAGTAACACTTGCAGACAGCATGCCTGACAGGTAAGCTCACCTGAGCCATGAGGAATCGGCAGCAGTGGTAGAACACCTGAGTGTTGTGGGGACACTCAGCCAGGGCATGCAGCCATACGTTGACTGCTTGTTCTGAATTTCCTTCATTAATGTGAAGGTCAGCCAGAACATGACGCAGTGTACATGAATCAGGACAAAACTCCAGCAGAGACTGGCACAGAGACACGCCCTCATGGTACCTGTAGGGACACACACCACCACCATCATTTCTCTAAGACTGTCAGCTTTAGTCGTTTAGTCGACTGATCGGTCGATGACGTCTTGGTCGACTGACATTCTCGCTGGTCGACCAGTTTCATATTTATTTTTCTACCAATAAAGACATTTTCACTGATTTCCTCCTTGATATTTATTCTTTTAGAAGCAGTTATATATTACTGTAATATAAATATAATGATCCTGTTTATCTCCAACTTTAAATGCTTTAAGTTATTTAGTAACAGCATGGTAGAACACTCAGGAACCCGTTCACACCTGTCTGTCAGTACAACACCTGGATGCTGCTTCACCCTCAGTAGGAATACAGGTAGTTTTACTGGATTCAGTTAGAACGCTACTTGTTTTGGATGTACTTGATAAAATGTCCAGCAGTTTTAACAGTTCTAGTTTTTGTAGCGTGCGGTGTGATCAGGTGTGTGATGATGTCACTATAGACCTCGGACAGAACGCCTCACTTTGCAGTTAATTCTATTATTATTATAGTTTTATGTATTATTGATGTTTTTATAAATGCTCTATGACAATATTTTAATAAATGTTCAAACAAAATACAAAACATTGTGTTTTCATTTTGTTCTAGTTGACTAATCGCTGGGCAGGACTTTGGTGGGCTACGATCCTACATCTCTTGTCTAAAACCAGTTACAGCTGAGGACAAAATTAATATACCCCCCCCCCCCAAAAAAAAAAAACACCTACAGAAATTAACCAATCAGCACTGAAACACACCTGTGCAGTCAAGTGGCTTCCTAACAACATTCAGTCAGTATAAAGACTCCAGGTAACACATGAGCACGTGAGACGGACCGCTGTTACTCACCAGGCCAAAGACTGGAGTTCAGAAAGAAGATGGTTGAGGTTCATGATGAGGACGAAGGATAAACTATCATTTCCAAGAGATTCACTGTGTCTAGACCTGCTGCATGTTGCATCATCACCAAGTACAAGAAGACAAATTCAATAAGAAACAAACCTGTTGGTGGTCATAAGAGCAAGATTTCAAGAACTCTGGAGAGGAAACTAGTCAGAGACGTCAGCAAGGAGTCCCAGACATCTGTAAGATGATTGTTGCTGACCTGGACTCTTCTGGAGTTGATGGTTCAAGGAAGTGGGAGGGCTCTTCATTATGGTGGACTTCATTGTCCCAGAAGAACCTCTTTACTCAAAGAGCAGTACATCAAAACCTGTCTCAAGTTTACTGTGAACATTTAAGTTTAGGAAGTCTGTGTTTTGGTCTGATGAGACTAAACTGGAACTGTTTGGTCACATGGATGTTGTTTATGTTTAGTGAAGAAAGAGAGAGGCCTTGAACCCCAGGAACACAGTTCCCACAGTTAAACATGGTGTTTATTCCTGAGTTCTGATGGATCCTACAAACTGTACTTTGACACCTGATTTTCAGAAAAAGTCCCTGCAGAGATGTTTGAGTGTGTTCTCTGGACAGATGGGTCTGAATGTTCCAGATGTCTGAACCAGACACATGAAACTTACTGTCAGGTGTAGCCACCATATAACCTGCAAGCCATGTGCTGTTTTTTTGTCAAATATTTTTATTGACTTTGCCATTTGTGGGATGATGCAGAGAAATACAAAGATTACAAATATGCAAAAGTGATCATCACTGGCTTAAATGTATTAAATATTGCTGTAGGTGACAATGTCTCCTTTGAAACCAAGATGTATTGGAGGGCGAGTGCCCTGTCCCTACCTAAACATCTGACTTAGTCACACCACAGATGAGCCATGTGTTTTATAATCAGACATTTTCATCTGCATAGCTTGGAACACTGCATGTGCATGACTTCTTTGTCTTTGGCAGACAGACTTGTTAGAAAGAGAAACACCTCACACAATCCATAATACTTGCAATGAGTTTCAAATGGTCCTTGTGTCTATGGACTCAGCACACACCTTTCCACCATCGGGCTGCCACAGGACTGTGTTCTAAGTCCACTTCTTTATTCAGTCTACCACACAGATGACACAACTGTGGTTGGAGAGGTTTCAAAAGAAAATGAAAACCATTACCATGATGAAATAAACAGACTGGCACCTGAACAATCACCTCACACTCCACACTAAAAAAGATAAAAGAATGAATTACTAGTTTCAGAAGACAACAAGTGGACCAAGCCCCTTGAACCATGTAAGCAGAGGAGGTGGAAAAGGTCAGCAACTGCAAGTTCATTGGAATCAATGAAGACCTTGCACAGTCAGATAATAGCTCTGCCTTGGTTAAAAAGACCCAGCAGTAGCTCTATTTCCTGTGCACCACCTACCTGTAGAGCTGTTGGAGCCTTTTACCACAACAACTTGTCTAACTGTAAAAAATCCGATCATAAAGACTCAATAGAATCACAAAAACATCTGAAACAATCCTTGGTCTTGCACTACCCTCCCTAGCAGACCCTTTCAGAACACACTGCCTAGCAGAACTGAAAACATACCAAAAAATAACTCCCTGTTCTGTCTGTTGCCCTCTGGAATGAGCTTTAGACAGAACTCACCTACAAACTGAACAACAGGTAACGTGCAAGAACCACCACTGACTGCATTTACATGGAGCCAATAACCCATTCAAACCCGGAATGTTAGCAATAACCTGGTCACGCACAGCTATGTAAACACCAGCAAGAACCCGAACATGCTCATATCTGGGTTTTTAAAAACACAAATATGAGACCTGGGGCAACCCTTTTCAAACCCGAATATTTGGTCAAGTAAACGCGTGCTGGCATATCCCCATCAAAAGAGAGATCCTACCCCTGTAAGATCTAGCAGTTCATTTTGAAAACAGGTATTTTGCACCTGGAACTGATTTAAAAACATGGCTGTTTAGACTGAGTGGTTTGTTTTGAAGTAATCTCTAATCTAGTGTGAGTGTTAGCCCCTCCCCTCTCCCCCCGGTTTACATATCGGGTTGTGTGAATGGGTAAATGCAAAACCTTTTAGTGTGAAAGCGCTTTGAGAGGTCTGAATGAATAGAAAAGCGCTACACAAATACAGGACATTTACCACTTACCATCTCTACTGAGAGAAGTTACTGCTCACGCAGTGGAAACTAAGTTCTCAACAACCAAACAGCTGCTGTGTTTTGGTTCTAACGTGTTCGTGCTGTTAGTGACTCTGATTTGATGCAGAAACTGCAGGAAAAGCAAGCAGCTCACCTCTGTAGCAGTTTGTAGAGGTAGAGAAGGTTTGTATGCAGCGGCATGCAGGCCAGTGTCCTCTCGCTGTCGGAGACAGACTGCTCGCTGCACTGATGGACAGCGTCTGAAAAAGAACATAAGAACATCAAACCTTTCCATCTTCAGTCCCTGTGGATCCTCTGGGGTTTAACCTCGTACCTTTAAACAGAACAATGAGGATGTCAGGCGGTGTGCTGATGTCCTGTTGCATCCTCCAGGGCAGAATAAAGGATTCTCTGCTAACCAGCCGGCCGGGGCCGGACTCTGCTGGGTCATACAGGCTGGATGGCAGCCGATCAAACTCTGTCAGGTGAATGTAGGAAAGCCAGAGCAAAACTCGGTCGCTGGCTGTCAGATGGTCAGCAATGCTGTGGTCTTGAGTTGACTTCAAGGCTGTCTGAAAGAACACACCTGCTGTCAGCATGAGTAACAACACACCTGCTGTAAGCATGAGTAACCACTGCACACCCCTTCTGTTTACCTCCCGCTATGTTTTCTACTTGGGTCTGCGAAAGCAGAAAGACGTCACGCTGAAGTTGTACGCATGCGCAGTGGGTTTTTTTTACCCCTTCATTCGAATGGATGTATACATGCACGTCTATCCGAATGAGAACAAAACCACCCCTCTCGATTGGAAGGAAATTTCATTCTGATCAGGCTGCATAAGATCAAAACATTCTGACTGACATGTTTACATGACGTATTTTTGTTCCGATTGGGCATTTAGTCTGATCAAATGTGCCCATGTAAACGTAGCTACTGTTACTGTTGAGTCAGCAGAGTCTTTCGTGAGGACCCACCTGTAAGATGGCCAGGGCACTTGCCATCCGCCCCGTGAACAAATTGAGCTGAACTCTGTAGAGCAGCACCTCCATCAGTTGGAAGGACAGTTTATCTGTGACACCTGAAGAAGCCTCAATCTGCAGAAATTGCAGCAGCCGGTCGCACACGTAGTCCTTTCCCTCAAATGAGGTCTCCAGGTTCAGGTACTGAGAAGCAGAACAGGAGTGTTTGTGAGACCGGATTCAGCTTGATGAAGCTCCTCAACATAAGTAATCAGCTTCAGACGTTTCAGGCCCATCATCATGTAGGTTCCTGAAGTAAGATGTTTTTGTCTAATATGATCAATTACTAAGACTAAATTGACAAAAAACACTTCAAAAAAGATACATGAAGCTTTATAAGCAATACCAGGTAAATAAGAATAAAGATAAGCTCCGATGCTGCTGGCCGAACTGTTGATGTTTTTTTTAAAAATAAAGTGCTGTGTGAGCTCAATTCAAGTTGATCTTCATAAACCTTAAGGTAAATGAGAAGTTGTAGTAAATCAGTGTTTCTTCAGACAGCTATTCTGGAGGGTTCTAGCTGTGGACAGGAAGGACCTCCTGTAGAGGGTTCTAGCTGTGGACATGAAGGATCTCCTGTAGAGGGTTCTAGCTGTGGACATGAAGGACCTCCTGTAGAGGGTTCTAGCTGTGGACATGAAGGATCTCCTGTAGAGGGTTCTAGCTGTGGACATGAAGGACCTCCTGTAGAGGGTTCTAGCTGTAGACATGAAGGACCTCCTGTAGAGGGTTCTAGCTGTAGACATGAAGGACCTCCTGTAGAGGGTTCTAGCTGTGGACATGAAGGATCTCCTGTAGAGGGTTCTAGCTGTAGACATGAAGGATCTCCTGTAGAGGGTTCTAGCTGTGGACAGGAAGGATCTCCTGTAGAGGGTTCTAGCTGTGGACATGAAGGACCTCCTGTAGAGGGTTCTAGCTGTGGACATGAAGGATCTCCTGTAGAGGGTTCTAGCTGTGGACATGAAGGATCTCCTGTAGAGGGTTCTAGCTGTAGACGGGAAGGATCTCCTGTAGAGGGTTCTAGCTGTGGACGTGAAGGACCTCCTGTAGAGGGTTCTCGCTGTGGACATGAAGGATCTCCTGTAGAGGGTTCTAGCTGTGGACATGAAGGATCTCCTGTAGAGGGTTCTAGCTGTGGACATGAAGGATCTCCTGTAGAGTGTTCTAGGTGTGGACGGGAAGGATCTCCTGTAGAGGGTTCTAGGTGTGGACGGGAAGGATCTCCTGTAGAGGGTTCTAGCTGTAGACAGGAAGGATCTCCTGTAGAGGGTTCTAGCTGTAGACAGGAAGGATCTCCTGTAGAGGGTTCTAGCTGTGGACATGAAGGACCTCCTGTCGAGGGTTCTAGCTGTGGACATGAAGGATCTCCTGTAGAGGGTGCTAGCTGTGGACATGATGGATCTCCTGTAGAGGGTTCTAGGTGTGGACGGGAAGGATCTCCTGTAGAGGGTTCTAGGTGTGGACGGGAAGGATCTCCTGTAGAGGGTTCTAGCTGTAGACAGGAAGGATCTCCTGTAGAGGGTTCTAGCTGTGGACATGAAGGATCTCCTGTAGAGGGTTCTAGCTGTGGACATGAAGGACCTCCTGTAGAGGGTTCTAGCTGTGGACATGAAGGATCTCCTGTAGAGGGTTTTAGCTGTGGACATGAAGGATCTCCTGTAGAGGGTTCTAGGTGTGGACGGGAAGGATCTCCTGTAGAGGGTTCTAGGTGTGGACGGGAAGGATCTCCTGTAGAGGGTTCTAGCTGTGGACAGGAAGGTTCTCCTGTAGAGGGTTCTAGCTGTGGACATGAAGGACCTCCTGTAGAGGGTTCTAGCTGTAGACATGAAGGACCTCCTGTAGAGGGTTCTAGCTGTGGACATGAAGGACCTCCTGTAGAGGGTTCTAGCTGTGGACATGAAGGATCTCCTGTAGAGGGTTCTAGCTGTGGACATGAAGGATCTCCTGTAGAGGGTTCTAGCTGTAGACATGAAGGACCTCCTGTAGAGGGTTCTAGCTGTAGACGGGAAGGAGCTCCTGTAGAGGGTTCTAGCGGGAGACAGGAAGGATCTCCTGTAGAGGGTGCTAGCTGTAGACGGGAAGGATCTCCTGTAGAGGGTTCTAGCTGTGGACGGGAAGGACCTCCTGTAGAGGGTTCTAGCTGTGGACATGAAGGACCTCCTGTAGAGGGTTCTAGCTGTGGACATGAAGGACCTCCTGTAGAGGGTTCTAGCTGTAGACAGGAAGGATCTCCTGTAGAGGGTTCTAGCTGTGGACATGAAGGACCTCCTGTAGAGGGTTCTAGCTGTGGACATGAAGGATCTCCTTTAGAGGGTTCTAGCTGTAGACAGGAAGTATCTCCTGTATAGGGTTCTAGCTGTGGACAGGAAGGACCGCCTGGAGAGGGTTCTAGCTGTAGACAGGAAGGATCTCCTGTAGAGGGTTCTAGCTGTAGACAGGAAGGATCTCCTGTAGAGGGTTCTAGCTGTGGACATGAAGGACCTCCTGTAGAGGGTTCTAGCTGTAGACAGGAAGGATCTCCTGTAGAGGGTTCTAGCTGTAGACAGGAAGGATCTCCTGTAGAGGGTTCTAGCTGTAGACATGAAGGACCTCCTGTAGAGGGTTCTAGCTGTAGACAGGAAGGATCTCCTGTAGAGGGTTCTAGCTGTGGACATGAAGGATCTTGTGTAGAGGGTTCTAGCTGTGGACATGAAGGATCTCCTGTAGAGGGTTCTAGCTGTGGACATGAAGGACCTCCTGTAGAGGGTTCTAGCTGTGGACGGGAAGGATCTCCTGTAGAGGGTTCTAGCTGTAGACATGAAGGACCTCCTGTAGAGGGTTCTAGCTGTGGACATGAAGGATCTCCTGTAGAGGGTTCTAGCTGTGGACATGAAGGATCTCCTGTAGAGGGTTCTAGCTGTGGACATGAAGGATCTCCTGTAGAGGGTTCTAGCTGTAGACGGGAAGGATCTCCTGTAGAGGGTTCTAGCTGTGGACGGGAAGGACCTCCTGTAGAGGGTTCTAGCTGTGGACATGAAGGATCTCCTGTAGAGGGTTCTAGCTGTAGACAGGAAGGATCTTCTGTAGCAGGTTCTAGCTGTGGAAGGGAAGGATCTCCTGTAGCAGGTTCTAGCTGTAGCTCAGCTGTCATGCTGTATGTTAAAGTACTCTCTAAATAAACTTGACTTGCCCAACACTAACTAAGCTCAGCATAAGAAACCAGAACTACAGCGACTCGTCTTTTTCACCTCCAGCCAGATTCAATCAGTAAGTGATCTTGGCTTTTCTGTTCGGTTTTCGGACATGCAGTTTGACATTTAGACAACAGTACTTACATTCCACCACACTCTGTGATCAGGTGCATGCTCCACGGCCATCTCACACATTTCCTGTACCTCCTCTCTGCTACCTCGCCTGGAGAACAGTGAAAGGTAGTGACTCCACACTTCAGGGTTGTCACAGTTGCTCTCCAGAGCACGAGACAGCGTGTTCAGTGCTGCTTCCAGACACTCTGATTGAGAGCTGCAGGGAAACAAAAACAGAAATAGAACGAGAACCAGAATCAAACTATTTCAGCAGCCTACTAGAATACTCACATTTCACTCTGGTTCAAGTACTTGAAGGCCAGTTTGATCCACAGCTGAGTGTCTCGAGGACGCTCAAAAACACCAGCCTCAAGGTTGGAAATTTCATCTGTGTCACTGGTAAAATACCGTCTGTCCTCGGATGTAACTATGTCCACAGAAGAAATGCTCCTCTTGGAGACATCATCTAGGGAAAACCAATACAAAAAGAACTTATTTCTGAATGATTTGGGGGAGGACCATAATGTAAACATACAGAAGGGGATAGCTGAAACTTGTCAACTTTTAAAGTTTAAAATAAAAAAATTAAAAAATGAACAACAATTTCTCCTTAACAGTAGGTGATATGTGTCTCTGACTACAGAAAAAACAGCAATTGATCGAAACGGCAGAGCAACTGACCGAAACGGCAGAGCGACTGACCGAAACGGCAGAGCGACTGACCAAAACAGCAGAGCGACTGACCGAAGCGGCAGAGCGACTGACCGAAGCGGCAGAGCGACTGACCAAAAACGACAGCAACTAATGGAAACGACAGAGCGACTGACCGAAAACGACAGCGACTGATCGAAACGACAGCGACTGATCGAAACGGCAGAGCGACTGACCGAAACGACAGAGCGACTGATCGAAACGACAGAGCGACTGATCGAAACGGCAGAGCGACTGACCGAAACGACAGAGTGACTGACCGAAAACGACAGCGACTGACCGAAACGACAGAGCGACTGACCGAAAACGACAGCGACTGACCGAAACGACAGAGCGACTGACCGAAACGACAGAGCGACTGATCAAAACGGCAGAGCGACTGACCGAAACAACAGCGACTGACCGAAACAACAGCGACTGACCGAAACGGCAGAGCGACTGACCGAAACAACAGCGACTGACCGAAACGGCAGAGCGACTGACCGAAACGGCAGAGCGACTGACCGAAACAGCAGAGCGACTGACCAAAGCGGCAGAGCGACTGACCGAAACGGCAGAGCAACTGACCGAAGCGGCAGAGCGACTGACCGAAAACGACAGTGACTGACCGAAACGACAGTGCGACTGACCAAAAACGACAGTGACTGACCGAAGCGGCAGAGCGACTGACCGAAAACGACAGTGACTGACCGAAACGACAGAGCGACTGACCAAAAACGACAGCGACTGACCGAAACGACAGAGCGACTGACCGAAACGACAGAGCGACTGACCGAAACGACAGAGCGACTGACCGAAAACGACAGCGACTGACCGAAACGACAGAGCGACTGACCGAAACGACAGTGACTGACCGAAACGACAGTGACTGACCGAAACGACAGAGCGACTGACCGAAACGACAGAGCGACTGACCGAAACGACAGAGCGACTGACCGAAAACGAAAGCGACTGACCGAAACGACAGAGCGACTGATCGAAATGGCAGAGCGACTGACCGAAACGACAGAGCGACTGATCGAAACGGCAGAGCGACTGACCGAAACGACAGAGCGACTGATCGAAACGGCAGAGCGACTGACCAAAAACGACAGCAACTGATCAAAACGGCAGAGCGACTGATCGAAACGACAGAGCGACTGATCGAAACGGCAGAGCGACTGACCGAAACGACAGAGCGACTGATCGAAACGGCAGAGCGACTGATCGAAACGGCAGAGCGACTGACCGAAACGACAGAGCGACTGACCGAAACGACAGAGCGACTGACCGAAACGACAGAGCGACTGATCGAAACGACAGAGCGACTGATCGAAACGGCAGAGCGACTGACCGAAACGGCAGAGCGACTGACCGAAACGACAGAGCGACTGATCGAAACGGCAGAGCGACTGATCGAAAACGACAGAGCGACTGATCGAAACGACAGAGCGACTGATCGAAACGACAGAGCGACTGACCGAAACGGCAGAGCGACTGACCGAAACGACAGAGCGACTGATCGAAACGACAGAGCAACTGACCGAAAACGACAGCGACTGACCGAAACGACAGAGCGACTGATCGAAACGGCAGAGCGACTGACCGAAACGACAGAGCGACTGATCGAAACGGCAGAGCGACTGACCGAAAACGACAGCAACTGATCGAAACGGCAGAGCGACTGACCGAAACGACAGAGCGACTGATCGAAACGGCAGAGCGACTGACCGAAAACGACAGCGACTGATCGAAACGGCAGAGTGTGTGACTGACAAACATGTTTTATTATGCCATTAAGTTTCATTTTTCTACATCAATGTGAAAGTCGAGGCTCCGTCTATTGGTGTAGCTTCTAAGGCAGTTGATCCTGACTGTTTGCTCCACCTTCAGTGCTCGAGCCTAATTTTAATTAATTTATTTTTATTTCTTATATTAATCCCACGTGGGGAAATTTGGCTCTGCATTTGACCCATCCTCACTGTGAGGTGAGGAGCAGAGAGCAGCCATTTTGAACTGCGCCCGAGGGGGCCCAAGGATACTTCAACACGTAGCCTCTTGCCGGGACACGGGCTCAAGCTCCGGTTTCCTAATTGGAGGGTGACCTCCTTCCTGACAGACTACAAGCCGAGGCAGCAGCAGGTTCAGTATCTTGCCCAAGGATACGTTGACGTAGCTTGCTGGCACCGGGAATCAAACCTGCCATCTTTCAGACGAAGAGTGATCGCCCTTCTGCTAGACTATGCCGCCCGCAATAATTAATATTATTAATTATTAATAAAATGTGAGATTGAGGGACACACAGCCAGACTAAAGTCTGGAGTTATTCAGCTGCTCAATCACAAAACCTGCAGCTCTAAGAAGAAAAATAAAATCTTCTGTGCAGAGAATGCCAATGAAGATGTTTGACCTCCTCCTGCAGGCATCAGGTGTGTAGCTGTGGCCTCGTCATCACTGTGGTCCTCAGGACAGGTGGCAGTCTCTATTGGGGGCTTTGGCCTCCACCTTCTTGTGTCTTTGCATGTGGTGAATGGCGGAACTGATGAAGAACGAGAAGACAAGAATTAAGGGTTTGAGAGAAGTGGCTGACGATCTTATGCTTACACGAGAGCCTACAAACCGTGTCGCTTGCTTTCATTCACTTTGCTGACAAGGAGGACGGCCTTCTGGTCGATCCCCATGCGGTCTTTGTTTGGGCCAAACAGCTTCTTCATGTAGCTCTCTGCACAACATAAACAAAACACACACACAGCTAGATTGAGCAATGTGTGTTCACAGTGTGTTCTAGTTTGAGATGATCTGATCCATGCACAGTACCAACCTCATCTCCCAATTCTAACCTGTTTCAGGAACACAAATGTGGTTGAACAAAGGTGTCAGGTCTTGGGGTTTTGTTTATGTTTTGTACTTCCGGGGTTTTGCAGGAGTTATTTTCCCTTTTGGTTCTGATTCTATTCTTAGGTTATGTTATGCTTTTATTTTCCGTAGTCATCCAGTTTCCTGTTTTGCTTTTATTTTGGTCATGTATGTGTTTCCTGTTCTCCTGCATGTATCTTAGGTTTCTTGTTTGTATTAGGTCACTTCCTGTTTCTGTTCCTCCCCTCCCAGGTGTGTCGTGTTATTGTGATTAGTTCCGGTTTGTTTGCCCATGTCCTCAGGTGTTTTGGTGTTTGTAATCAGGTTGGTGTTTTGTATTTAAGTTCCATGTATGTGTTAATCAGCGTCGGTCCGTTGTCATTTATCCTGTATGTCCCACACCGTAGTCTTTCGTTTTCCCGTCTCCAGAGCGTCTCTCTGGAGTTTGAGTGCCTCTGCGCTGGCCGTCCGCCGCGCCGTTTAGAGGGCTCTTCTGTCGTGGTTCCTGTTGTCATTGTTTCCCCCGTACTAGTCTTAGCGTCAGCCCTCAGTCACCGTCTCAGCCCCTTTCTGGATTATGGTTTTTTCCCCGTGGATTACTTTTGTGGTTTTTTCATCCCTGGACTGTTCATCTTCATGTAAGTTTGTTTTGCTGCCCCGTCAGCACTTTACTTTCTTTTATTAAAATCTTTTGTTGTTCGTATCCCGGTTTAGTTGTGTTTTCCCCTCACACTCACTGCACCTGGGTCCAACATCATAACCCCGAAACGTGACAAAAGGTGCTGCTTAGAGATCAAGAAACACCTACCTGTGGCAGCGCTGACCTCCTGGTCTGAGCTGCTCTCAGAACAGCCAATCAGAGTCAGGTTGTACGACAGGATGTCCTGGAAGAGCTGGTTTCCACTCAGTGTGCAGTTCCTCATGTGCTGCCTGGAAGCAGATGGGGCGTTATAGAGGAAGACGTCAGGACACAGACTGAACAAACAAGTTGGCACTCACCATCTGCAGCCATCATCGTTGCAAGTTCCTGTCAAGTCGAAGCGACAGAAACACTTCTTTGGTTCAATAGCATTGCTGAAGGACACAGAGCTGAGCGATAACTTCTCCTTGGTTCTGTAGTATGGACTGAACCTGCAGGAGGAAGTGAATCTTACAGTTATCCTTCTAAAGTCTGTTTTCTTTCTCTGCTCTGAGCTGCTCTTCTTCAGTATCAGCAGCTATGTTCAGATCAAACTTGACTTCTGACTATCGATTTGGTCTGCATCTGCTGTCAACGGTTCAACCTTGACACAATCTGAGGTGTGACCTCACAGCAGCCTTTCCTCTCCATCTGACCATATGCCATGGTAAGAATGTCTCATATGGACAAATCATTTCCCTCTCAGATGATGAAACAACACAGCCAGGAGGTGTGAACAGCAGAGTCATCACTGAGCTGCTAAAATATCAGGTTGGTCATTTCCTGAACATCTGAACACTTCCAACTCCCAACTTTATTATTCAGTTGATTTCTGATGCTTTCATCTTTAATGAGCAAATGAATCATTTCAATGATAAAAGAAGCTGGTATTGATACTCAGTCAGCAAGGACATGGAATCAAACAGAGTCTAACAGAAAACAGCTGGACCTCCTTTACCTCCTGAAAAACGTCCTGAGTTCTGATTCTGGGTCAGTAGTTTCAGGTTGTAATCAAACTGCCAGGGTGGGAGAGTCAGCTGTCACCCAGCCAACATCTACCAGCCTTCACTCTTCTTCACAACCATTTAAACCTGAACATTTGTTTACACCTTCATGTAAACAAATGGAACATTTACAAATTGTTGTAATTAGTCATCGGGTGCTTAAAACCTCATGACTGTGTGCAGGTGAGTGGACGGGCCTTTCCGAGTAGTTGGCAGCAACTGAAATGGAATATCATGGTTTCTTTGATGTAGCGTACATATGGGTCCTACCTGTATGACCTGAAGACCAGCAGAGGGCTGTGATACACTTCAAACGGAACAGGTTTCAGCTCTGACAAGACTGACTGGGTTGTTGGTTCCATCTCCAGCGTGATCATCTACCCAAGAAAGGAAATAAAATACAGACAATAATAAGCCAAAAAAAACCTCCGAAACATGGAGACAGAGGTCATTACCTTTGCAGTGCAACAGGTGTCCACGTCGTCTTCCAGTTTATGCAACTCTCTCCGTAGCAGCTCATCCAGCCCAGCCTGCTGCTGGTACCTCTGCTTCAAGCATTCCATGTCCACACCTGCAAATATTTCTGTTGGAAGCATTGAGCTGGCTGCAGACTTTGCTAGTTTGGCACTGGTGTCATCTTTAGAGGGGGCGAGGCTCCAGGTATCTAGATGGGGTTTGGTGAAGGAGCTAATGGACTGACGGAGGGAGCTGCGGCGGTTGCCTTTACATACAGCAGCAAGCTCTGATTCCTGATCGTCAACCTCTGGGACATCTTCACTGTCCAGAACCAGTTTGTCTTGGGACAGGTCATGTAGGGAGGGCTGGGGCAGATGGAAAGGACTGGAGGGGGGAAGCTGCTGGCTCTCAGGATTTGGTAAAGAATTGGGAGTTGGGGCCTGTGGTTCTGAAGAGATTCCTTTGTTGCACCGGGCCTGAACCTCCTTCAGTTTTTGGATCTTGAGGGCATACTCAGACTCAAGTTGCTGCAGACGACGTTTCTGAGCAATCAGCTCGGCAAAGTGACGCTCAGAGCGGCGAGGACCCGCATCCAGACGCTGCTGCTTACTGGGCTGAGGACAAAAAGAGAGATGTAAGACACACCTTGTTGCATGTGTCAGAGCCGGGCTCAGAACGCTGATGCTATGAAGGATGACCTAACCTGTCAATACTAACTTTAATGAACTCACCCTAGTTTAATATAATCCACCAATAATTTGATTGGAGCTTGAACTCCTCCAGGTGTAAAAATGATTTAAATAATACTTCTACTGTATTACCACGACAACGCCAGTCCCCACGAAACAGACACAGTGAGCCCACAGGACAGACAATAGGACATGTGTCCACACGTGATTCATCAAATCAACTGACTTGGTTAGGAGACGTGCACATGGACCAGATCCAGTAAGCACATGGCGCAGACTGTGTAACTTTGCTGAACATGTGACATATTAACACAACTGGATTGACCCTGAGGTGTGAGCTATTATGACTGATTACTTTTTTGAGTTATCATGTCAACTTAATTTACTCAAAAATCACACCCCCTATTCTAACAAATTGACTGATGTAGTAATCTGATTCTTCTAGCTCTCTGACACTCAGTGCTCCAGAGTGATGGTGGGAAAATGCAGCGTTGTCTTCCACTCACCAAGTGGCATCTTCAAAGTCCAGGGCCCTCATTTATCCGTTGTCCATAGAAACTGTCCTATATTTTATCCTACGAATGAAATTTAGAACATTCGTACGAACAGTCTAAAGTCTGATTTATCAAATGTGTGGTGGTCACTCGTACACACATCATGTGTTGATAAATCCCACTTGTGTGTACTCGGGTCCTCGTGCTCGTTCACAGTCATTTACATACAGACACGCCCTCAATTAACCATATTTGGTAACAACACTTCCTTTAAAGCCCATACAGGAAATCCCTAAAATAATGGTCAAGAGATCAAAATAAACAATAAATAAAGAACTTTCTGTGACAGCGAGGTCGAGGAACTTGCTGCAGAAGTGGAACAGAACCAACAAGTGCTGTTTGGATCTCTCAGTTGGGAGATTAGTGGTTAAAACGCTTGGAACAGAGGAGAGATCCCCTTCAGAAATAAAAAAGAAATGTTTTGATATAAAAATACACATGAAAAAACATGTAGCAGAACACAGAAGGTCCAGAACCACTACGGGAGGTGGACAGAACACCACAGAGTTGTCCACATTGGACAGACATGTTTCCATCATAATTGAAGCTGGTACTCTGACTGGTGTTACTGTACACGGGGACAGTGAAAACATCTTCACCAACAGAACATGCAGGACCATCCAGTGTCCACAATGAAGACAAGTCAAACTTTTTATTATTATTATTTAAAGTGAAACACGTCCTTCTTAACCAGATAAAACAAGGAGACACTTTTTATTTTATAATCGGTGCTCTTTATATATAAATAAATGAAACAATTAGGTGCTCGGAGACAGGTAAATAATACACCTATATAATTTATTTCAAAACAAAAGCTCATCCTGTCACACTGGAGGATCAGCAGACTGGTCAATCAGCTGGTGGAAGAGTCCTCTGTGTGTGAAGAGGATGTGATAAAGGTTCTTATGAAGGAGCAGTTGCTGCTTGTGCTTCACACATAATGAATAAATAACCTACTTATAATTTAAAACAAGTCTTTTTATGATCAATTAATGTGCTGTTTATTTGGAAAGTGCTATCTGCAGGAGTCGCGTGCGCTCACCCAACATCTGTACGGTCATGGAAGACGCTCTCCCTCCCTCCGGGGTGCAGGTTCTACCAAATCCTCCAATAATACAAGATCAGTCATCCTACCATCTCTAATACTTCTATCTTTATAACGTTGAACACTAATTATGAGACAAAGCTGTTTATTAACACATAATTACTAATTGGTTCAGAGATAATTTGTGGATGAGGAACACGTGTGGGTCACTGAGACCTTCAGAATTTGGGTTCCATGTTCTACCACTAGATGCTGTGCGTACTGTCGAGCATCCGATCAGATAAGACTACAGAAATCCCCTTTTCACTGGGTTATTGTAGCGGTTCTCTGATACGGTCGTTCCTCTCTTTGGTTTCTTTTAGGTGATAGTGAGACTCTACCGCGGTATAGGCTTTTTTCTAACGTGAGCCACATGCACCTATTACAAGGATTTTAATTTTGTCCCAATTGACAGATATAACACTGTTTCTTACACTTTGGTTTACAGAGATAAGGTACTTATTAGGAGTGGAGACTTTTCTCCCTAAGCCTCAGTATTCCTCCCCCCCCTAATACCACAAACCAAGGAATTTACAGACGTTGTGTTTTATACGTATATCCCTCAATTGTATGTCTTTCTGGATTTACAGAATCTGGGGCTTACCTTTTATCCTGAAGCCTCGGTCAGAGACAAGCAATATTTTGGTTGGGAAAGAGTCAGTCAGGTCACTGGACTCTTATAACCCTTTTATTATTTTATTACACAGTTATTATAGCACAATCCTCCCTTTTCAGGTTCCTGCAAGAGGGTCTGACTATTTCTCTAACTAAGCTTCCATATGAACGGTTTCCTCCTCATAAAGAGGGAAGTAAGCAGCTTCAGGTTAAAAAATCTCTCTCCCTCACTGTCTTCTCTAACACACTCACCAATATTTAGACTCTACTCACAGTGACCTTGAGAATCATCCTGTGACAGGATGTGGGTGGTGTTTACAAGAAGCGCCACTCATGTTTGCAGCTGCAAGTGGAAAAATACAGAATGTAAAACCAAGGTCACAAACTTATTCCCCTTTTAATGGGCCAGAAGTAAAAAGAAAACTAATTTCCCTTTAATAGAGCAGAAGTGTAAAAAGTGACAGATTGAGCCATATCAAACACAGGCCACCTGTGAGGGACCGGCCGGTCCTTCAACAGTACGCACGACTACAGCTGTACTTATATTTAGGAACATTTCTACACATACAGTGGGGCAAAAAAGTATTTAGTCAGCCACCAATTGTGTAAGTTCTCCCACTTAAAAAGATCAGAGAGGCCTGTAATTTTCATCATAGGTATACCTCAACTATGAGAGACAAAATGAGGAAAAAAAATCCAGAAAATCACATTGTTTGATTTTTAAAGAATTTATTTGCAAATTATGGTGGAAAATAAGTATTTGGTCACCTACAAACAAGTAAGATTTCTGGTTTTCACAGACCTGTAACTTCTTTAAGAGGCTCCTCGGTCCTCCACTCGTTACCTGTATTAATGGCACCTGTGTGAACTCGTTATCAGTATAAAAGACACCTGTCCACAACCTCAAACAGTCACGCTCCAAACTCCACTATGGCCAAGACCAAAGAGCTGTCAAAGGACACCAGAAACAAAATTGTAGACCTTCACCAGGCTGGGAAGACTGAATCTGCAATAGGTAAGCAGCTTGGTGTGAAGAAATCAACTGTGGGAGCAATTATTAGAAAATGGAAGACATACAAGACCACTGATAATCTCCCTCGATCTGGGGCTCCACGCAAGATCTCACCCCGTGGGGTCAAAATGATCACAAGAACGGTGAGCAAAAATCCCAGAACCACACGGAGGGACCTAGTGAATGACCTGCAGAGAGCTGGGACCAAAGTAACAAAGGCTACCATCAGTAACACACTACGCCGCCAGGGACTCAAATCCTGCAGTGCCAGACGTGTCCCCCTGCTGAAGCCAGGACACATCCAGGCCCGTCTGCGGTTTGCTAGAGAGCATTTGGATGATCCAGAAGAGGATTGGGAGAACATCATATGGTCAGATGAAACCAAAATAGAACTTTTTGGTAGAAACTCAACTTGTCGTGTTTGGAGGGGAAAGAATGCTGAGTTGGATCCAAAGAACACCATACCTACTGTAAAGCATGGGGGTGGAAACATCATGCTTTGGGGCTGTTTTTCTGCAAGGGGACCAGGACGACTGATCCGTGTAAAGGAAAGAATGAATGGGGCCATGTATCATAAGATTTTGAGTGAAAACCTCCTTCCATCAGCAAGGGCATTGAAAATGAGACGTGGCTGGGTCTTTCAGCATGACAATGATCCCAAACACACCGCCCGGGCAACGAAGGAGTGGCTTCGTAAGAAGCATTTCAAGGTCCTGGAGTGGCCTAGCCAGTCTCCAGATCTCAACCCCATAGAAAATCTCTGGAGGGAGTTGAAAGTCCGTGTTGCCCAGCGTTGAGATTAACTTTTGTTATTGACCAAATACTTATTTTCCACCATAATTTGCAAATAAATTCTTTAAAAATCAGACAATGTGATTTTCTGGATTTTTTTTCCTCATTTTGTCTCTCATAGTTGAGGTATACCTATGATGAAAATTACAGGCCTCTCTGATCTTTTTAAGTGGGAGAACTTACACAATTGGTGGCTGACTAAATACTTTTTTGCCCCACTGTAAGTACATATTGATAAATACCACACGATGCGTAGAATTGTTCCAACGCACGAAATACACACATATCTGTGTGTACGAACGATTGATAAATGAGGGACCAGGAACTTTCTAGTTTTACTGCAGAGTTGTTTAAGAATTTTAACATTTTCTACATTTATAGTCCGACTCTCAGTCTGAAATTCTTGACTTTACTTCTCTGTCTCTCAACACAGACTGTAAGCAGTTAAAAATATTGTACCAGAACTGTTTGATTTTTTAAAGATCTATTTATTTATCTGCATTGCTTGGTTAAATATTTTTTGTTTCATTTATTTTTTTAATGCAAAACAAATAAGACTGTCAGAGTTTCCTCTGTAGTCTCTGAAAGCCCCAGAGCGCTTCTCACCGCATTCTGGCAGGAGTCTGTTGGTCGTTTGGATCCTCTACAAACAGCCTGCTGAGCCTGGATCAGCTCCTGTTCCAGGCGAACAGCCAGATTCTTCTTCAGGGACACCCGCTGCTCAACACGCTGCACCTGGACAAGACAGGAAATGTCCTGGACATTTCTATTCAAATATAATATATGCTGTCTTATATTCCTTTAAACAGACCCTTCCATTAAAAACGTTTTTTTTTAGGTTTCTGTTTAGCCAGCAGCATGCTAGGCGTTGTGCTAACAGCTTTTAGCCAGCAGCATGCTAGGCGTGGTTTCAACTGCAGTAATTGATGAATACTAACGAACAAAGGAGTTGTGATGAAACAGATACAGGTCGTTAGAACTCGGGAGAACTCGGGTTTTATTACCACCTGCGTAGTTTGAGAGATTAAAACTGAAAGAGAAGTTGTTGACCTGTTTTCACCCACTATGAAGGTAAGAACACCTGTGGAGCTAAAATATTCAACAGGAACCTCAGAAAAACCGTTTTTAATGGAAGGGACTCTTTAATGTGTTAGCACGGGCTCAAACATCAAGCTAAGAATAAACTCAGTCACAGAATCCAAACAGGTTTGTCAGCAGCGCCTCACTGATGGGAAACAAAAACAGATACATGAACGTTTAGAATGTTTGAGTCTTGGAATTTAACAGGGGTTGTCACTGAAACGCTGGACCAGCTAAAAGTTTCAGTACAATAAAGTGAAGCTGCAGAGCGATGATGCTCGTCTTCCATCACATATTGTGCATCATAGAAAACTCTTTGAACACCTTCCTGAGTTGCTGAGCTTATCAAGAGACACAGCTCAGTAAACAAATGGGGACAAGCGTACAGTGAAAACCCATTACAAACCTGCTCCTGCAGCTTCTTCAACAGCGTTCTGTTGGCACTGATGATCTTCTCTGACGCTTGCAGCTGCTCTCTCAGTTTAGCCACTTTGGCCTCGGCAGCTTTCAGAGACTCTGTTTTTTTAAGCTCCTGTTGCAGCAGGTGTCTGAGGATGGCCTCGTCCCTCTGCAGCAGATCTCTGGAGGAACACAAGACCCCATGTTCAGACTCTGCAGCAGATCCAGTCATAAACCAACTAGCTGAGACCTCAATGTCCAGCTTCTACAGTCTGACCACATACAAAGCTCCAGCAGTTAAATCAGTACTAAATAACTTTTCTACAGTCGTGTCTCAGACGGCCGTTGCTGGAACCGGTGTTCTGTTGAAATATGTTACCTGTTGAGATGTGCTACCATGTGTCGTTCTACAGTCTCAACTCCAATAAACAGATTTATTGTTTATTTTTGTTTCTATATTTTTCCATAAATGCATTTTAACTATCAAATAAATTCTTCCAGGACAGAAAAACTAAATATGATGTTATTTTTACTTTCTTTACATTGTCAGAGCAACAGGCAAATGTTTGGACACACCCAGAGGAGAAGGACCCAACAATGACTGATAAGGACCCAGAGGGCTTTTATATAGAAAATATCAGGAAGGATCATAAAAATATGTTTAAATAATTAACAGGAAACACTCACCATAAACAAGAATACTGTATAAACTTCTAATAACATCTTGTTATGAAATAAGTTGTTACTTCATACTATAGAGGTATTTTTCATCAGGGTAGCATAAATCACCAGAACACCACTTCCTGTTTAGACCTGAATTACTGAAGTTATTTAGTCTATTGTAAAACCATCAGAGGCACACAGACTGTCTGATAGGAAGATGAACATGATTTTATTCACTTAGACACGTTTTATAACAGCTTAAAGTTTTAAAAGTGATTCAGTACTGATTTAAATCAAGGCCTCTCACCAAGGTGACAATGAAAAATAATCTGTTAGTCACTTCTCAGACTATTAACAACACATTTGACAAATTATTCCAAAACTGAAAGTTTCAGTTTATCCACCTCTATGTGTGACCTGCACTCTGTGGGGTGGGTGGGTGGGGGGGGGGTTCACCTGTGCTTGTTGAGTCTCTGCTCTGCCTCGTTCACCCTGAGTTCTGCAGCTGGTTTCAGGCATGATTCCAGACCCAGTTCTGGTACAGCAGGTGAGCAATGATCCCTCAGCATCCTTTGCTTCTCTCTGCTGCAGCATCACAACATCTTTCACACATCTTTACATCACTAACATGTTTGTGACCAGCAGGGACAATTTCCTGAAATACCTCGCAATTTCCTCTTTCAGCAGACGGTACTCAACCTTCTTGGCTTCAGGGAGAGCTTCTGGAGTTCTGACTGGGTTGTTCTCCTTCTCACATCCCGATGCTGCTTTTGGCTTAGCTGCCTGCCAGACAACAGAATACTGATCAGCAGCAGGAAGGGGACTTTAGGAAACTGATTCAGATGTTCAGCGGAGTATAACTGGGTCATAAGTGTGTCCCACCTCCACTGTCCTTCGGGCCTCTTTGATCATAAATTCCAGACCTCCAAATACAGTCTGAGAAGAGCTGCAAGCGTCTACATCTGAGTCGCTGTCATCTGAGTCATTGAGAGAAACCACCACCGACTTGTGTCTGGGCAGCTGCAGACATAACATGCAGGAGAGAGACTGATCCTGGACCAGGAACATGTAACATGCAGAACAGACCGAGCTGTGTGAGGAGTGTGAAAGCTGCAGTGTGACAGACACTTACCACCAGTTGACCTCTGGGTACATGATGTGCTCTGCTGAACCTGCTGTTACGAGACTGAGAAACTGTATTGAGGCTCACAGTACTTAAGTTTCCTCTGGACAGAGACTGGACGTCTGCAGGAGGTGGACAGCTCGGTGATGTAGGACCGCTGGAGCTCTTCTGCAGAGAGAAGGAAAAGTGATACGTGATCATGATGAGACTGAGTGAAGGTAGAGCTGCTGCAGCACCCCAGATGGAGTTAAACTGAACTCAGGTCAGCATCACATGCTGTTGATGTCTCCAACAGTTCGTTAGTGGTTTGTAAATTATCATTTGGAGCTGAGGGTTGTCACTTGTGTTGATAGAACTGAAGATTTGGTTCACTTTCTGTTTCACCTCTGAATTATGTTAAAAAAGCAATTTTCACAGTAAAGTTCAGTTCCCAACATTCATCTGAAGGAACTTTAACAGGAGAACAGGACCCACTGGGGTCTGGGAGCTATCTGGGTCAGGTCACAGAGGCAGCAGTCTGAGCAGGGACGTCCAGACTTCTCTGTCCACGCACACGTCCTCTAACTCTTCAGGAAGGACCCAGAGGTGTTCCTAAAATACCAGAGCATGATGAGACTATAACGTGCACAAACCACATGCACACAATCACAACCACTGCAGTGAAGTCTTCACCCTGATTTCATTATTATTTTACTGATATTATTTATTCACTTTGTTGTAGTTTTCAGCCAGTTGCTCTAAATCCCTGTGTGCAGCTCTTTGGTGAGATGCTGGAGACAACGGACGGGCGGGGCAAGATGGTTTTATACTCCAGGAGGCGTGTCTTAGAGACGATAATGGTGATGTAGACATGAACCACTTTCAGCCAATCTTAAATTTCAAATGCAATAACCACCTTTCAACCTTAAGAGGGCAGCACTAAGATTGTTTTACACCAAAAAGTGAAGAATTTAACAAGTTTACATGAAAATGTCAAAAAATGTCCAGAAACTGAAAGATAAAATAAAGACTCACTAATACAGTTTATAAACAGAAAACAGCTGTTTAGAGGGTGAGTGGATCTTTACATTTTTTGACCTCATCCTTCTTTTTAAGAATGCTTTTATTTTGACATCTCTTCCAGTTGACCTGAGTGTGTTTGTGAGTTTCAGTGAACATCTTGGTTCTACAGGTTTATAATGAGCAGAGCTGGAACACTGAGTTCTCACAGCATCTTCAGGGACACTGAACAGCTGTTTTCTCTCAACCGTCGACCACCGAAATGAAACCAGGACGGGACATTTTCACCTCCTTCCATAAACATTCTGAAACTGTTTCCAAGAGCTGCCATGTTCTAGAGAAGTAGGGCTGAAAGTCCCGCCCACTCACCTGCTCACAGTCACTGTGGTTTTAACTCATCTGTGTTTTTTAACGAGGGGGGGGGGTTATTGTGAATAAATATCACGCCTCTAAAGGAAGTACAAGTTGCTCCTACGTGTGTGTGGTGGTGAAACTTACACAGCTCACACTAAAACTACGTCTGTGTCGCGGTCACAAGAGGAATGACGACAGTCAACCCGGGTCGCCTCAATCACCAAATATTTCATCCCAACCAGAGACCTTCATTTTAGCAGACGGTTCTGAGTCAGGTGATTTTAGTGAACCTGACCCAGATCCGTCAGATGAGCGGTTCCGTCTGGATCAACCAGGAGGTGTCAATAAAACACTGTTTATCAGTGTCAAAGACAATTTTCTGCATGATGTGTCTCTCTTCACAAAAAGCCTGTTATCTCCACTTTTTGTCAGAAAAAGGAGTTTTTGGTGAAACCACCATGTGTTCTACAGCAGATTGTAAAAGAATAGAAAAAGTAAGAAACAAGTTGTTTGTTCCTGATGGAAGTAGAGAATGTTCTCTTTGGTTTGGTAGTTTCAGTCTTTATATTAGTCATAAAGCACAATATGCTGTGACTCCTCAAAAATAGTTCAAATGCTCAAATATTCTGGCAGTCGGGCTTTCTGTTCAGATAAAGACCACCAACCAATGAGTTAAGCATCAAAATAATTAAAAATGTGTCTGAAGTTTACTTCTAAGTTTTAAGAGTGAAAATATCCTGTTTCTTTCTATAGAGGGGCAGGACCTGGAACTCATACTGGAACTCATCTTTAGGGGCACTTGCAGTTCTCTGACTTCAACTTACAGGTTCCGTTCCTTGATCAAGTTTTTAATTTGATCAATTCTCTGGTGTAACCAGTTCAGCCAGAATTACTAGTCTAACCAGGACACCGCCCTGGGATCAGACTCACCTCAGATGTTGTCACCCTCTTATTGGCCATTGACATTAGACAGGTCTCCCTGAGCAGCATCTCCTCCTCCTCCTCCTCATCAGCAAAAGGAGGTTTGGGGGGAAGTTCCAGTTCATCTGGTGGTGGGGGAAGAGGTGGAGGTGGGGGAGGAATACTGGACAGCACAGGGGGAAAGAGAGGTGGCGAAAGCTCCTAAAGAGGGGAGGGAGAAAAAAATATCAAAGAACTGCAGCAACATAACTTCCAACTGACACATTGATCAACAGAAGAAAAAGAAGAAACCTTTATTGTCCCTCAGTGGGGAAATGTCCTTGTCACAACAGCAAAACTCATAAAAACACACAATAAAAAGATTTTTAAAAAATAAAATAAAATAAAGTAGCAGCAAACATGTACGCCAATAAGTGGAACGTGCATATTTAAATAGTGACTCAGAGCCTTGCTCTTAATAAGAATGATATTAATATTGCACAGTCCGGGTTCCTGATCTGAACTGTTTAAAGTCTGACCGCAGCAGGGAGGAAAGACTGTCCTTCACACAGCGAGGGTGGATCAGTATGTCTCTGAAGCTGCTCTCTAAGGCAGACAGGGCATCCCCAAGGGGGTGTGACTCGTAGTCCAGCATGGATGTGAGCTTTTCCAGGCTCCTTGTCTCACCCACCTCCTGCACTGAGTCCAGAGGACAGCCCAGGACAGAGCTGGACTTCCTGATCACCTTGTCCAGCTTCTTCCTTTCCCTCTCTCTGTGATGCTGCTGCTACAGCAGACCACACTGTACAGGATGACTGATGTCACCACCGAGTCGTAGAAGGTCTCCAGGAGTTCCCCCTTGACTCCAAAAGACCTCAGTCTCCTCAGGAGGTGGAGCCTGTTCTGGCCCTTCCTGTATAGTGTCATTGTTGTGAGACCAGTCCAGTTTATTGTTCAGGTCAACACCCAAGTACCTATAACAGTCCACTCTCTCAATGTCTATTCCCTGGATGTACACCGGTGGGGGGTGGGCAGACTAACATCTGTGAAAGTCCACCACCATCTCCTTTGTTTTACTCGTGTTGATCAGGACAGGGTTTTGCAAACACCAGTTCATGTAGTTCTACGTCAGTCCTCAGTACTCTGCATCATCATCCTCAGTGATCAGGTCGATAATCTGAGAACTTCTGCAGAGCACAGCTGTCCATGTTGTTTCTGAAGTCTTCAGTGTAGACGGTGAAGAGGAACGGGACCAGAACAGTTCCCTGGGGGGCCCCCCCACACTGCAGGTCAGCAAATCAGACACAGT
>SSNP01000197.1:332694-335194 GCA_006937955.1 Pachypanchax playfairii | reverse complement strand
CTTTGTTCGTTAGTATTCATCAGCTCCTGCAATTGAAACTACACCTAGCATGCTGCTGGCTAAAAGCTGTTAGCATAAGACGTTGCAAACAGGAAGACATGACGTCTGATGTTGCCATGCGCAGCGGGGCAGGAAACAGTATACGTTGCTCTAATAGGCTAGTTTGTTAGCCAATCAGAGTCCAGCAAATTCAAAGAATGAATATTAATGAGTTACAGCCTGAAACCAGCTGAATCTTGACACAGACAGATTGAAAGGTCTGTTAATCAGTGTTTCCTGATGTTTTTTTTAGATATAAAATGTTTCATATTACTGGTTAATACTTCAGAAATAACCACAAAGTCATGAAATTTGTATGAGATGGCCTCTTTAAAGTAAAGAAATAAATAAAACAGACACAAAGTGCTGTTTGTCAGAGATCCACCTCAGAACCCTCAAACCAGTAGGTATCTGACCCTCTTTCTGCTTAATAAAGAACTAATTCTTACACCTTTTATGCTGAACCCCCCCACCCACAGCTCACGTTCCAGCCCAAATGTAGGACCCAACCCGTCCCTCAACTATCTTACCTGGAACAAGTAACCTCTTGGTCTGGTGAGGTTTTCTTGGAGTTCGAGCCCTTTCGGACAGGGCTTTGGGACCAGGTTTAGGACTCTGTTTGGCTCGGTCTCTGTCAGCTGGTCTGGGCCCAGTCTTAGTCTGGTCTCGATCTGTCGGTTTTGACCTGCTCCTGCTCCTATCCATAGCAGTAGCAGCAGCAGAGGAGACAGACCTGGTGGTGACTCTCTGCCTGTCAGGTGAAGCTGCTACAGATGCAGGAACAGAAGCAGAGCTGCAGCTTCTGTCCTGGGAGGCTTTAATGATCCGCTCCTTGCTCCTCTTCATCACCTGCTGCTCTTTCTGCTGCCACTTCTTACTGGCCGACTGCAGTGCGAGGAGACGTAGCTGCAGCTCTGATAGCTCCTCCTCCTCCAGTTTTTCTGTGGGCTTAACAAACACAAAGGAACACAGGTTATACGGTCACATATTACTACTACTACTACTGTCATTTAGCAGACGCTTTTATCCAAAGCGACTTACATTGAGAGAACATACAAGCAAGAATTCAAAGAGAAGGAAACAATATAAGGAGGCGGACTGTTTGGAGTCCAGTTTAATTCCGACGCTGATACATCAAGTGTATCAATTTATTTTTTTTTTTTTGTGAGAGATAAATTCTCAAATCGCTATCATAAATCATAAATCAATCCTACATTAAGACTGAAAGTGTTCTTTAAAGAGGTGAGTCTTAAGTCTGCTCTTAAAAGTAGCTGCAGACTCTGAGGATCGGACCGAGTTTGGTAGGTCATTCCACCATCGGGGGACAACAGAGGAGAAGAGTTTGGAACATGATCTCATGCCACGTTGTGGTGGAAGCGCTAGGCGTCTTTCAGCGGCTGAGCGTAGCTGACGCGTGGGAATGTAGGTTTGGATGAAGGAGTGAAGGTAAGTAGGAGCTGTGTGTGTTAGAGTCTGGTAAGCCAGAAGCAGAGCTTTGTATTTGATGCGTGCTGCAACTGGAAGCCAGTGCAGGGAAATGAGCAGCGGAGTGACATGAGCCCTCTTGGGCTGGTTGAAGACCAAACGCGCTGCTGCGTTCTGAATCATCTGCAGAGGTTTAACCGAGGACGCCGGAAGACCGGCCAGCAAAGAGTTGCAGTAGTCGATCCGGGACAAGACCAGGGCCTGGACCAGAAGCTGTGTGGTGTGGTCTGTGAGGAAGGCTCTGATTTTCCTGATGTTGTAAAGCGCGAATCGACATGAGCGAGCTACGGAGTTAACCTGCTCTTTGAAGGACAGCTGGTTGTCCAGTATGACACCAAGGTTTCTGGCGGAGGTTTTGGGGAACAGCGTGATGGAGTCAAGCTGCACGCTTATCTGAGGAGGTAAGGAGTTACTGGCAGGACAGACAATGAGGTCAGTTTTGGACAGATTTAGCTGAAGGTGGCGATCCCTCATCCACGCCGAGATATCTGAATACATGACCGAGGGAGTTGTTCCTGCATGACTAACACATGATCCAGGATATGAATTGAGCTGCATCACAATACGCTGACGTTCTTCAAGGGGCATAATCCATCCCTTCATCCCTCCCTCCCTCCCTCCCTCCTTCCATTCCATTCCATTCCATTCCATTCCATTCCATTCCCTCCCTCCCTCCCTCCTTCCCTCCTTCCATTCCATTCCATTCCATTCCATTCCATTCCATTCCATTCCCTCCCTCCCTCCTTCCATTCCATTCCATTCCATTCCATTCCATTCCATTCCATTCCATTCCCTCCCTCCCTCCCTCCTTCCCTTCCCTTCCATTCCATTCCATTCTTCCATTCCATTCCATTCCATTCCCTTCTTCCATTCCATTCCATTCCATTCTTCCATTCCATTCCATTCCATTCCCTCCCTCCTTCCCTTCCCTTCCATTCCATTCCCTCCCTCCTTCCCTTCCCTTCCATTCCATTCC
>SSNP01000197.1:308848-332668 GCA_006937955.1 Pachypanchax playfairii | reverse complement strand
ATCCATCCCTTCATCCCTCCCTCCCTCCCTCCCTCCTTCCATTCCATTCCATTCCATTCCATTCCATTCCATTCCATTCCATTCCATTCCCTCCCTCCCTCCCTCCTTCCCTTCCCTTCCATTCCATTCCATTCCATTCCATTCCCTCCCTCCCTCCTTCCATTCCATTCCATTCCATTCCATTCCATTCCATTCCATTCCATTCCCTTCCTTCCATTCCATTCCATTCCATTCCATTCCATTCCATTCCATTCCATTCCATTCCATTCCATTCCATTCCATTCCATTCCATTCCATTCCCTTCCATTCCCTTCCATTCCATTCCCTCCCTCCCTCCCTCCCTCCCTCCTTCCCTTCCATTCCATTCCATTCTTCCATTCCATTCCATTCCATTCCATTCTTCCATTCCATTCCATTCCATTCTTCCATTCCATTCCATTCCATTCCCTCCCTCCTTCCCTTCCATTCCATTTATTCCATTTCATTCCCTCCCTCCTTCCCTTCCCTTCCATTCCATTCCATTCCATTCCATTCCATTCCATTCAATTCCATTCCATTCCATTCCATTTATTCCATTTCATTCCCTCCATTCCATTCAATTCCATTCCATTCCATTCCATTCTTCCATTCCATTCCATTCCATTCCATTCCATTCTTCCATTCCATTCCATTCCATTCCATTCCATTCCATTCATTCCATTTCATTCCCTCCATTCCATTCTTCCATTCCATTCCATTCCATTCCCTCCCATCCCATCCCATTCCATCTCATCTCATCTCATCTCATCCCATCCATCCCTTCAGGTCTCAGGTGTCCTTAGAATTAGTGTTCACACGGCTGACAGGAGTCTGCTGAGCTGCTGTAAAACCAGGTAAGTTCAGGTTCAGTCCCTTGTAATTTACACATTCATATGACAGCAGCCTGAGCAGCTTTTCACTCTTCATTTTGAAACTTAAAAATATTGAGTTTATTTTCATTTCTGCAATGCTGGAGCTGATGGGAAGCAGGAAGAATGTGATTTGCGTGGAATGTTCTGACTGTTGTCAGTCTGTCAGAAGTGTTCTTCTGGAGCTGCGTCACTTATGTTTATGTAGTATGTTCAGTGTCAGAGGGATGATAAAAGCTCACCTTGTCAGGTGAAACAGTCGACTCCTCGCTGGAAGCAGAAGATTCACTGGCACATGAGCTGACACGCTGAGCGTTCCGCTTGTGGTCTCGACTGGTTTCCTCGCTGCAGCTCGTTTTCTGTCTCTCCTTGGTTTCTTCGGCTGCATTTCTTTCACCTTCTGCAGCCTCTAAGCTTCCTGGTTCTGCACCTGAAGAGATAACACAGGAGGTGATACCCACCTACAGGAAGATGTTATTTATTTTCCTTAAACACAAACTGCTCTATGGACAATGAGGACAAGCCTCGTGAACCAGACTGTGGAAACAATCTGAACAATTCCAACTTCATTCAAGAGTTTAAGACAGATTTTTGAAATGAACAACATTATCTGAACGTAATCAGTGAGAAAACCTTTTGTGCAACTAAGTTTTCTTGTGATTTATGAATTTTCGTATTGGTGAAGTAGCCAAGAGTTGAGACAGAGAACTGGAAGAAAAAAACAAGCCAAGACAAGAAGAGGGCAGAACAATAACAGCAGTGAAGAAGAAGAGCGCAGGAAAAGGAGACCGCACAAGAAAGTCTGAAACATCATTTTGGTTCAGCTGCAGATTGATGGAAACATTTTTTCTCTTTGCAGATGTTTCCCGTTTAGTACTGGAGAACCTTTGACAGCGCAGATGGACTCACCATCAGCACCACCTCCTTCACCTGACCCAGCACACTTCCTGTGGTGCTCATCTAGTTCAGCTGGTGTGGGGAGTTTCTGACGCAGAGGTTTGATGTTGAACGCCTGAAACACTTTCCTCTCATCCTTCTCCAGCTGCTCCTCTCCTACTGGAGCCAGTTCTGTTCCTGGTCTGGTGACTGGAGGACCAGTGGCAGCATCCTTGGAGACAGAGGAAGTTGCCGGCTCTAGTGCCATGGTCTCGGCCTTACGGATGCACTCCAGCTCCAGCTGAATCTGTTTGTATTTAGAAAGTAGGTCCTCAAAGCTCTCTTCAACAACGTTCTCAGTTCTGGAAACATTGGGAGCTGCTTTTCTGACCCGGATCCTCCCGAGCTGCTTCTCTGAGGTTTTTAATAAGGAAACCTGATTATTATCGAGTAATTATTTTATTAATTATGGCCTTCAAGTAAGAAAAATGTAGAAACTACTGTTATCTCACTCATCTGCATTTATTGTACAAAAACAAAAAGGATCCTGTTATGCTGATTGTAATTCTGATTAATGACATTATCTGCTTTAAATTCATTCAACTAATGATTTAGTGTATCAATGTCCAAATACTTAGAACATTTTGAACACTGTCTATACACTTGAAGCCTGCTTTAAAAAACGATGCGCTATTTTTAATATTAAATTGAAAAACTAAAAAACGTGAAAAACTATATTTTACATTGAAGTTTGTTTTAATTACGACCTAAAATATAAACAGCAATTTCAATAAAACTGTCAAAATTACAAAAAGACCTATTTCAAAAACAGAACTATGCAAAACTGATGTCAGCTGATTTCTGTCAAATACAAGCTGCGCGCGCACACACGCGCCCGGTTAACTGATCTGAATCCAGGTCTACTTCACCTGGTTCTGATCGCTCTGCGGTCAGAGTTTCAGCAGCACGTGAAACCGCTTTCTAAAGTCCTGCCACGCCTGGATCGGTACCAGCAGCTTTCACAAGATCAATGATCATACCACAAATCTAGATGTCTGATCGGGTTCGGTTGTTCCTCACAAACACACCAAAAGGATACGTGCTTTTGATGGGGATCCGTGACTGGTCCCAGGTCCATGGCGACCGGGAGGGACTCTGTTGTTGCCCTCCGGGCCGCCGCGGACCCAGGATCCGCGCCCACCTCTGGGCACGACCCGGTGCCTGAACCGACCCAGGGCGTCATGGCTCCGCTCCCAGAAGTTAGACCGGGGGCTCGGGTCTCTAGGTAGACCCAACAGAGCGGGAGGCCGGTCGGGGCCGCTCTGCTCACACTGCGGCCTGTGGCTAGGTAGGAACGGGCCGTGGAGATGAGCTCCGGGGTTGTAGGGCATTCTGAGGCGGAAACCTGGAGTGTGGTGCCCCGGCAAAAGCGGCCGCATATTGTGCAGCTTCCTCGGGCGGGGCCGAGCAGCACCGCGGGGTCGAGGAGCACCGCGGGGCCTGCTCCCATCCCCCCGCCGCACCAGTACACTATCGTCGGTTTCATCATCGCAGATTTCTCCGTCTTCCAGCTCCCCGTCTTCTGGCATGGATCGATGGGCTGTGTCTAAATTCATGTCGGGGCGACCCCACAGACCGGTGCCAGTGGTTCAGCGGGTGGCCACACAGGGTTCAAGTCTCTGTCCTCTTCCAGTCCCGGGTCTTTGACCGTTACTGCTAGCTCACCGCTAGCACAAACTACCGCGATACAAGCAGACGGAACGAGATTTCAGCTTCCTAGAATGCGGAAGCTTCTCACAAGTAAAAAAAACAAAAGTATGAAATAAACAAGAATAAGTCGCAGGTTACTGGTTCATATGTTGTTTAAAATATTGATAAGGAAAATGGAGATATTCTGTTTCCCTCAGATAAAAGTTTGATCATAAATGAGCCTGTTTCATTCAGAAAATAAACGTTTGGGCTCCAGTTTTTTTTTTCTTTTTTAAATTTTTTTCTTTCCTGACTTTATTGAAATATTTGTACAATACAGAGTAACAACAAAACATTATGATAATACTGGTTTTATATTTACAGATGTTGAGAACAGGAAACAAGTATTAAAGACAATATACAGAACACATAGGTTTATGCTAGGGGGAAAAAAATACTGCTTAAGCCAAAGAGTAAATTGAATGAAGGATCTTCATTTTTTCACATGTAACAATTATTGCTTTAGGGTTTGTAGATTTATTTATTGAATCAAGGGGTGTCTTCCTAAACGTTTGGATTTGTGAATATGAAATTTTGCTCAAGATGAACAAATTAATCTAAAACCTACGATCAGTATTGAATTATCTTTGATTTTTGTGGATACCAAACAGCATAATATTTCCAAAACAATGCAATCCCTTTAAAGACATTTTCAGATAAAAAGATACAAAGACTCCGCCAGAAACTTTGTACAAGTGGACAAAAACAAAATAAATTTAACATAGATTCCTTATGAGACTTACAAAAGTCACAGTTTACATCAATGTCTAATTTTAATTTGCTATGAAGTCTTTAGTTGGGTAAATTCCGTGTACTAATTTATAAGAAATTTCTTTAACTTTGTTGGTAATTAAAAATTGATTAGGTAGTGGCCAGACTTCTTTCCACATAATATTAACTGGTTCCAAAAATAAATTACATAGGGCAAGGTGGAAATATTATTTTGAAATAAATAGATGTTGTTTTTTAGAGTTCTTAGAAAAGCATATTTTACCAATATCAGATTTTAATGGAGATACCAAGGGTATATGAGAGGAAGGGATATTAAATTTATTCTTAAATAATATACAAAGCCCTGATGGTATTGAGCCAAATACTTTAGTATCAGTATAGTTTTGTAGATTTGTATAGTTTAGTATAGTTTTGAATGTAATGATTTTGGTTTGTTGGAATCTGAATGAAAATGTTTTATTTCAAAAGTTGTTGTATAAAAGTTAAAATGCTTAAACAGATCCACTGAAACACATCAGCTTTCAGCACCAGGAAGGATGTGGAGGGTGGAGTACAACATCTTTCCCTCTCCTCCTCTTCCTCCCAGCAGGACAGGATGTCAGAGGGAGGAGGAGGTGATTCACGGTGCTGTCTAACTGAACGATGAGTGTCGACCTGAAGATAATAGCAGGATGTGGATTCAAACACAATTTTCAGCTTAATTTCCTCAAACATTTCAGTGAGCTGTAACTCTGGAAATAGACTGGAAACAGTGAAAAACAAGGGAAATTTGAGTTTTTAAAGAAAATACAATTTGAAGGATATTCAAGCAGTTTTTCTTCATAAACCATAAAGTTTCCTCGCAGATAGAAACAAAGTGTCTGAGTGTCTGAAATTAAATCGCTTGGTGTAATAAAAAATAAAAATAATTAAGTTGGAACAAACATTAATTATATTCATTCAAAAATATCCAAATAAGTTTCAGTATTCTGCAAAGTCAAATACTTTTGAAATCAGTCGTCATTATATATTTTGTACTGCTCCTTCATACACATGGAACACATATAATGAACTCTGTCTATCGTCTTCAAAAAAGCCATAGGAATAATTACAAGATCATCTCACACTGAGCCAACAAATTCTTTCTTTATCAAACTGAAAATATTGAAATTTGGAAACTCAGTGGATTTTAAATACTTCTGATCATGTTCAAAATAAAAATGAACAATTACCAAATAGTATCCAAAAGTTTTTCCAGTTAAGGAGTGTAAGTTCAGTCTGAGAGGAACAAACATGTTTGTTAAGCCAGCTGTGAGAACAAATGCCAAACTTCACTGTATCTCTGCATGAGAGGTTCAGTTACAGAATAACTGCAGCAATTACACAAAAAACAAAAAAAAAAGTTAAATTTAAAGAAAACTTAAAGAAGGTGTAATTAAAAGATATAAAGCAATCAATTAGATTAATTATGACCTATGTCTGTATTTTGATTGTAATGAGTTATCATGTAATTTTTATCATGTAATGAGCTTTACTTTCTGTTTGTCAGGATCTCAGCAGCTGGTGTGTGGTGCTTGTTTGTGTCTGCACTAATTGTCACTGCAGGGCGTGGCAGCAGCTGATGAGTGGCTGCAGGTGTGGCTCGTTACCCAGCTCAGGAGAGCTGGGTACTTAAGCAGAGGAGGAACCGGAGACAGATGCCAGTTTATTTCACAACTTATTGTGTCCCGTCACCTGGAGCGTCTCTCCAGGCCTGAGTACCTCTGCGCTGACCGTCTGCCGTTCTGACTTTAGAGGATAAAAGTAAATGGTAAATTGTGTATACATGTATTTGTACTTTTATAGCACATTTCTTAAGTCAGACGACTCCCAAGGCATTTCACACTACAGTTTGTCATTCACACTCACAATCACACGTTTGGTGGTGATAAACGACACACATGTTGTAACCACAGCTTTCCTGGGACAAACACTGACAGAGGAGTGGCTCCCAGACACCACCAGACCTTCCGACCACCACCAAACAGCCACCGGACCCTCCGACCACCACCAGACTGCCACCGGACCCTCCGACCACCACCAAACAGACACCGGACCCTCCGACCACCACCAAACAGGAACCGGACCCTCCGACCACCACCAAACAGGAACCGGACCCTCCGACCACCACCAAACAGCCACCGGACCCTCCGACCACCACCAAACAGGAACCGGACCCTCCGACCACCACCAACAGCCACCGGACCCTCCGACCACCACCAAACAGCCACCGGACCCTCCGACCACCACCAAGCAGGAACCGGACCCTCCGACCACCACCAAGCAGGAACCGGACTCACCGACCACCACCAAACAGCCACCGGACCATCCGACCACCACCAAACAGACACCGGACCCTCCGACCACCACCAAACAGGAACCGGACCCTCTGACCACCCCCAAAC
The DNA here is from genome assembly GCA_006937955.1 of Pachypanchax playfairii. NCBI lineage: Eukaryota > Metazoa > Chordata > Actinopteri > Cyprinodontiformes > Aplocheilidae > Pachypanchax > Pachypanchax playfairii. Next base: position 326,001 of record SSNP01000197.1, on the reverse strand, counting down.
AGGAACCAGACCCTCCGACCACCACCAAGCAGGAACCGGACCCTCCGACCACCTCCAAGCAGGAACCGGACCCTCCGACCACCACCAAGCAGGAACCGGACTCTCCGACCGCCACCAAACAGCCACCGGACCTTCCGACCACCACCAAACAGACACCGGACCCTCCGACCACCACCAAACAGGAACCGGACCTTCCGACCACCACCAAACAGCCACCGGACCCTCTGACCACCACCAAACAGGAACCGGACCCTCCGACCACCACCAAGCAGGAACCGGACTCTCCGACCACCACCAAACAGACACCGGACCTTCCGACCACCACCAAACAGACACCGGACCCTCCGACCACCACCAAACAGGAACCGGACCCTCTGACCACCACCAAACAGCTACCGGACCCTCCGACCACCACCAAGCAGGAACCGGACCCTCCGACCACCACCAAGCAGGAACCGGACTCTCCGACCACCACCAAACAGCCACCGGACCATCCGACCACCACCAAACAGACACCGGACCCTCCGACCACCACCAAACAGGAACCGGACCTTCCAACCACCACCAAACAGCCACCGGACCCTCCAACCACCACCAAACAGGAACCAGACCCTCCGACCACCACCAAGCAGGAACCGGACCCTCCGACCACCTCCAAACAGGAACCGGACCCTCCGACCACCACCAAACAGGAACCAGACCCTCCGACCACCACCAAGCAGGAACCGGACCCTCCGACCACTACCAAACCAAACTAATGTTGTTCTCAAATGCAATGAAGACTACATAAAACATCCCGGTGATAACTACATTGGAGGCTAACATTATTAATACAGGTCACACCTATATATACCTGGGCTTTTTGGTGGATGACTCGCTGACTTTTAAGCCCCACATAGATAATTTAGTAAAAAATCTTAAACTTAAATTGGGCTTTTTTCTTTAGAAACAAATTTTGTTTTTCTTTTGAAGCAAAAAAGCGCCTGGTAAATGCAACATTTTTATCAGTCTTGGACTATGGTGACTTGTTGTACATGAATGCCTCGGTTCAGTGCTTGCATAAGATTGACTCGGTATATCATGCTGCACTGAGGTTTATTACAAACTGAAAGCCTCGACTCATCATTGTGATCTTTACCTTCGAGTGGGATGGCCCTCCTTATCTTCCAGGAGAGCAAGCCACTGGTACACTTTTATATACAAGGCTATGCTTGGACTTGTCCCTTCTTACCTGAGCACCTTAATCTCATGGATGAGTTCTGCAAACTACTGTTTGCTCTCAAGTGATTATATACAGCTGGAGGTTCCGTTTGTGAGGACCAACCTAGGAAAACGTGCCTTCGTCCATTCAGCCCCCTCCACATGGAAAAAACTGCAACAGAGTTGGACGCTAATGGAATTAGTTTCACTGAACATTTTTAAGACAAAACTGAGAGCTTTCCAGTCCACTGTTTTTATTTGTAATTGTTCTTAAATGTCTAATTATCTGTCAATTTAATCTTGTAACTGTTTTTTGCTGCCGCTTGGCCAGGACTCCCTTGGAAAAGAGGTTTTGAATCTCAATGGGACAATCCTGGTTAAATAATGGTTATAATAATAATAATAAAAAAACAGGCACTGGACCCTCCAACCACCACCAAACACACACCGGACTCTCTGACCCCCACCAAACAGCCACCGGACCCTCCAACCACCACCAAACACACACCGGACTCTCTGACCCCCACCAAACAGCCACCGGACCCTCCAACCACCACCAAACACACACCGGACCCTCTGACCCCCACCAAACACACACCAACCCTTGTGTCACCACCAAACAGGATGGCTGAAGTGTCTTACTCAAGGACACAATGTCTTATAGCTGTTCACATGAACAGCTGTAAGACATCAGGATATATGGCTTGTGATACTTTTATTAATCTCCTCCCGAGCTGGATATTTGTTAGAACTACTGAATTTGTGGAATTTCCTCCATTCAAGTGTTTCAAACAGCTCACAGGATCCTGAAAAACTGTTGAATTGGAGGAAGTGCTGGTGGACAACTCTTTCCTCCCACAAAGACGCACTTCCTTTCTGCTCTTCAGCCTTTCTGCTCATCAGAGGCTGGAGTACACACGGAGACCAGCACAGGAACATGGATGCCCTGGTTCTGGTTGTGGTTCTCGGATCCAACTTTGTGTGTGAGTATAACAACATGCTGGTGGTAGTTCTGATCCAGTTCGTCAGATCTTAATTCAACTTACATTTGTGTCAGACAGGAGGATCAAACATTAGCTGTGGTGTCGTCACATTCAGGAGCTAAAGAAACAACAAAATTATTCAGTTGTAAGAATCTCAAGTTCGTGTCTTTGTTTTTTATCTTTTGTTTTGACATTATTTTGTTATGATAAGAAATTTTCAGAGAAATTGTAGAAGTGCTGCCAAATGAAAACTTCATACTGAAGGCCATTTCAAAACAGTCTAGAGGGGATCAAGTCTGGATTTCCTGGTTTACCTGGTTCAGATTGATTAGTTAGTAACTAACTAATCAATCTGAACCACGAACTAACTAACTAACTAACTAACTAACTGTTAGTTAGTTAGTTAGTTAGTTAGTTAGTTAGTTAGTTAGTTAGTTAGTTCGATGGATGGATGGATGGATGGATGGATGGATGGATGGATGGATGGATGGATGGATGGATAGATAGATAGATAGATAGATAGATAGATAGATAGATAGATAGATAGATAGATAGATAGATAGATAGATAGATAGATAGATAGATAGATAGACACAATAACAAATATTTAGGAAACATGTTGATATCCTCGTTGAACAGTTTCATAGCTGCAAGGATAAACAATCTCCTGAACCTCTCAATCCTGCATCTCAGAGATCAACCTTTCACTGCAGTTGCTTCTCTGGTTGGTCAGGACATCATTGAGGGGGTATTTAGTATTACCCAGAATGTCTTGCAGCTTACTCCTCATCTTCCTCTCTACCACAGATCTCCACCAGCTCCCGACTCAGCACAGAACTGGCCTTCTTGATCTGTTTATCTAGTTATCTGCAGTCTTTGTCCATAATTCCACTTCCTCAGCAGACACCAGCATACAGAAGCACACTTCTGATGAGTGTGTGGTAGAACAGAAAATCACATTGTCTGATTTTTAAAGAATTTATTTGCAAATTATGGTGGAAAATAAGTATTTGGTCAATAACAAAAGTTAATCTCAATACTTTGTTATATAGCCTTTGTTGGCAATGACAGAGGTCAAACGTTTTCTGTAAGTCTTCACAAGGTTTTCACACACTGTTGCTGGTATTTTGGCCCATTCCTCCATGCAGATCTCCTCTAGAGCAGTGATGTTTTGGGGCTGACGCTGGGCAACACGGACTTTCAACTCCCTCCAGAGATTTTCTATGGGGTTGAGATCTGGAGACTGGCTAGGCCACTCCAGGACCTTGAAATGCTTCTTACGAAGCCACTCCTTCGTTGCCCGGGCGGTGTGTTTGGGATCATTATCATGCTGAAAGACCCAGCCACGTCTCATTTTCAATGCCCTTGCTGATGGAAGGAGGTTTTCACTCAAAATCTTACCATACATGGCCCCATTCATTCTTTCCTTTACACGGATCAGTCGTCCTGGTCCCCTTGCAGAAAAACAGCCCCAAAGCATGATGTTTCCACCCCCATGCTTTACAGTAGGTATGGTGTTCTTTGGATCCAACTCAGCATTCTTTCCCCTCCAAACACAACAAGTTGAGTTTCTACCAAAAAGTTCTATTTTGGTTTCATCTGACCATATGATGTTCTCCCAATCCTCTTCTGGATCATCCAAATGCTCTCTAGTAAACCGCAGACGGGCCTGGATGTGTCCTGGCTTCAGCAGGGGGACACGTCTGGCACTGCAGGATTTGAGTCCCTGGCGGCGTAGTGTGTTACTGATGGTAGCCTTTGTTACTTTGGTCCCAGCTCTCTGCAGGTCATTCACTAGGTCCCTCCGTGTGGTTCTGGGATTTTTGCTTACCGTTCTTGTGATCATTTTGACCCCACGGGGTGAGATCTTGCGTGGAGCCCCAGATCGAGGGAGATTATCATGTCTTGTATGTCTTCCATTTTCTAATAATTGCTCCCACAGTTGATTTCTTCACACCAAGCTGCTTACCTATTGCAGATTCAGTCTTCCCAGCCTGGTGAAGGTCTACAATTTTGTTTCTGGTGTCCTTTGACAGCTCTTTGGTCTTGGCCATAGTGGAGTTTGGAGCGTGACTGTTTGAGGTTGTGGACAGGTGTCTTTTATACTGATAACGAGTTCACACAGGTGCCATTAATACAGGTAACGAGTGGAGGACCGAGGAGCCTCTTAAAGAAGTTACAGGTCTGTGAAAGCCAGAAATCTTACTTGTTTGTAGGTGACCAAATACTTATTTTCCACCATAATTTGCAAATAAATTCTTTAAAAATCAGACAATGTGATTTTCTGGATTTTTTTTTCCTCATTTTGTCTCTCATAGTTGAGGTATACCTATGATGAAAATTACAGGCCTCTCTGATCTTTTTAAGTGGGAGAACTTACACAATTGGTGGCTGACTAAATACTTTTTTGCCCCACTGTATTTATAGGACTCCACAGACTCTATTTCCTCCCCATTGATGCAGACTGGCTGTCTTGGTGGTTTAGATCCCCTGAAGTCCACCACCAGCTCCTTAGTCTTGGTGGTGTTCAAGAGAAGACAGTTCCTTTTGCTCCAGTCAGTGAAGGTCTCCATCAGGTACCTGTACGCCTCCTTCTGTCTTCCAGTCACACATGCCACAAAAGCCATATCATCTGAATACTTCAGGATGTGGTAGGACTCTGAGCTGTATCAGAAGTCTGATGTGTAGAGTGTAAACAGGAAGGAAGCCAAAACAGTCCCCTGTCGGGCCCCAGTGCTGCATTTCAGTGTCTCAGAAACATGTCTCCCCACCCTCACATATTGAGGTCTAGATTTTAGATGGTCCATAATCCAGGATGTCAGGGAGGAGGATACACCCATACTCATGAGTCTGTCTCTCAGTATTTGAGGCTTGATGGTGTTAAAAGCACCAGATAAGTCGAAGAAAATGAGCAGCCCAGGATGCAGGGGAGGAGGGGGTAGCACGTGTTGAAGGTAGAGTGAGTACCAAAGGAGGTGGAGGGAGCAGCTGCAGACATGGATACTTCAGCCACAGTAGTATCAGGACTAGCTGAAGAAGTGTATTGAGGAGCAGTATCAAACCTGATTGAAGGAGTTGGCTCTGTGTCCATCATCTTCTACAGACTGGACATTTTTCAGTTTGTAGCCAGTGATAGTCTACATTCCTCTCCACACCTCTTTGATGTCTCTATTCTCCAGCTGTTTCTCTACCTTCCTCTTGTATTCCACCTTAGCATTGCCTTAGGGTTTTTTCAGTTCCCATTGCACATCATCTGCAAAACTTCACTGTTGGGAAAGGAGTTGGTGCTGTTGAGTGAGGTTGAGAGGTACCAACTAGATATAGTTGGGCTCGCCTCTACTCACAGCTTATGTGTTGGAATCAACTCCTGGAGAAGGGCTGGATCCTCTCCTATTTTGGAGTGTGCCAGAGGGCAAGGCTTTATGTGGATGTGGGGATACTCACAAGTCCCCAGCTGAGCATCTCAGTGTTGAAGTTCTCCCTGGAGAATGAGAGGATTGCCTCTCTGAGGCTTTGAGTTGCAGGTGGGAAGGCTCTAGTGTCTGTGCATATGCATCAAACAGCAGCTTGCAATACCCGGCCGTCTTGCAGTCTGTGGATGATGTACTGAAGGGAGTGCCATCTGGAGAGTCAGGGGGGATTTCGATGCCTATGTGAGCAGTGACAGAGAGGGGGTTGGTTGGGAGGAATGGCCTCCCCAATCTGAATCCAAGTGGTGTTTTGTTACTGCATTTCTGTCCTAGGCATTGTTTGCCCATAACAAACACCATGTTTGAATATGGGGTGGTCTATAAGTGGACCTGGTACCAGACCCCTTTTGTCCAAAGGTCAATAATCCATTTTATAATTGTATCTTCAGACCAAAGACCCTATGTTCTAGATACTGGGGTAAAGAGAGGTGGCAGAGCTGTCAGCTGATCACCACCTGGTAATGAGCTGGATCTGGGGGCTGGGGAGGACGCTGGACAAATCTGGTAAATTCAAAATAATAGTGACGGTGAACAGAGATCCCTGTCTGGGAAGCCTTCAACTCACACCTCAGGGAGAGGTTTTCCTGCATTTTAGGGAAGGCTGGGGGCATGGAATCCAAGTGGTCCATGTTCAGGGCCTCCATTTTGGATGCAGCTCTCAGGGGTTGATGCCAGAAAGTCATTGGTGCTTGTCGTGGCAGCAACCAGAAAACCTACTGGTGGACACCAGCAGTGATGGAAGCCATCAATCTGAACAAGGTAGTCTTTGGGACTTGGCTATCTCAGAGGACTGAAGCAGCTGACAGGTACTGCATAGCTAGAAAAAGACAGCAGCTTCTGTGGTCCCGGAAGCTAAAACCCAGGTATATGAGGAATTCACAGAGGCCATGGATAAGAACTTTGGGTTGGCCTTTTGGTTGGTGGGGAGGGTGTCTGGTTTGGGAACCTTAGGATTTCAACAGACTGACATGTGATCAGTTACCCGGCCGCATGGCCGAGCATTTGGTTAGCACTGTTTTCTGAGGCTGCATTCACACCTGATAGTCCATTAGACTCGGTTTGATTGGGGATGAAAATTGCAATATTGTTACTGTTTTTAGTTAGTGTGGTTTGTGTTAGGTTTTTTCCTTATTCTATCAAAACCTTCCATTATTATAAATATAAGAAATACGATCACTCAAGAAGTTTGGTCCAAAACTCAGCCGAGGAGAGTACCAGCGCTCGCGGCATGTCTGCGAGACAGCCCTGATAACTCTGCTGGTCCCTCTTCAGCTCAGTGTCTTTATTCACTTAGAAACAGCAATAACAGATAACATGAATCATCACTACAAATCAGTGGAGCCAGTAGTGTCTGGCGCCTCGCAGTTACCTTGGATTAAGGAAAACAAAGTGTTCTAAGGGAGAATGTGTAAGTCTGAGAACAGTAGCAGGTCAGATAACAGGGCCTGTGTGACTGCTGCACACAGGTCATGCAGGAGGTTTCTTCAAAGTTGGTGTCAGGCATGAACGAGTATAATTATATGTTTTCCATTCTCTATAAGTTTGCATTCACATTGCACTTTACTAAACAAACCAAAGCCTAAGAGGATGTTTACATCCACGTCTGTGGTAGCGCTGTGGTATTACTGCACTTCTTGCTGGGTAGTGACTCTTTCTAGAGTGAAACGTGAATAAACATGGAGTTGCAGCAGATTGTGGTAGTTTTGGGATCTATTGTGTTTGGCAAATGTGCCAGATCAATATTCTGCAGCAGTGGGTTCAGGATGAGCAGAGGCAGAGGCCTATTGTGGTGTTTTATAAGAGCCGGCTGAGTTGGCATGTGATGAGAAGGCGTGTGTGCAAATTGACAGCACTGATGATCTTTTCATACAGGCGTCAAGCAAGGTATGTGCAGTTGTATATATTTGGTGTTTCTCAATGTCAAGGAACTTCACCTTGATGCCTTGGTCCCGCCCTGCTTGCCTATGAGATTTGTCGTCAGGAACCGCCAAGGCGTGTTCCAATTGTCATGTTCTACCAAGCACATGATCATGGTTTTAAGTATCTTAATAGTCTTGGGCCTTCTTATCTTTCAAAACTTCTTTTACTATATGAACCTTCGCGGTCTCTGCGCTCCTCTGGCAGCGTCTACTTGTCATACCTACAGTCAGGACACACACCCACGGTGAGGCGTCTTTCCAGCACTATGGCCCTCACCTTTGGAACAGGCTGCCGGAGGATCTCAGGGCCGCAGAGAATGTTCATATTGTTAAGAGCAGGCACAAGACTCACCTTTTTAATCTGGCTTTTAACTGATTATAATTTGTTATTGTTTGTTTAATTGCTCTGCACATTTTACTTGTTTATATTTAACAAAATTTTAATAAGTATTTAACCAGCTGCGGCTGCCTGGTGCTCTCTGGGTAGCACTTGGGTGGAGGTGGGGATCTCGGCCCTCCCTCCTCTGAGTGCCCTGGGTTGGTGTCTTGGCTGTCGCTGTTGATCTGCTGCTGCCAGTGCAGATGGGGGGGGTTGATATAAGTGGGGTTATTTATGTTTTTATTCCGTAAAGCACTTTGAATTTCATTTTTGTATGAAAAGTACTTTATAAATAAAGATTGGTTTGATTTGAACTAAATTACAGGAAAAGGAGTGAGGTGACAGGTCCTGAAATTTGTATGAAATGGCCTCTTTAACACTTGGGATCTTCTTATTTTCAGATACAACTTCTTTCTCCATTTTTCATCCATCGACACATGAACCAGTGGAGCTTTCCAGTGTTGTTGATTTTGTCAACGGTCCTGCCAAGACGGTCACTGCTGAACTATTACCAGACACAGACAGAAATCACAAAACTGACCAACACTTTAGAACCTCTAACATCTACAATTCCCCAGCTGATAAAGATTTAAGCACATTTTACATCACCAAACCACCAAATTTACATCCCGATGCTTCATCTTTAGTCCCACAGTTCCTGGTTTTAAATGTGGATCAAACTGTGTTATTTAGTCCATCTGTCTTTACCACTGACCAATTAGATGTCCAAACTGGTTCATCCAGCTCAGCTGTGTTCACTACTGACCAACCAGACAAATCAGACAGGTCTTCAGAAGGAAGAGATCCACAGCATGGGACAGAAGCAGCATCACTGAGGTTGGAGTTGCTCAGTAGACTGTCCTCATTAACTACATACCAGTCAAAATCTCATAGGACTAGAACCATTAGATTGATTTCAGAACATTCCCAGGCAAAAACAAGTGAAACAAAAAAATATATAGCGTCATCTAAGCTCTCATCTGTTACTGAATCTGTAGTTACTGACATACTATCTGTTATTTCTGTGCCAAATGGCACATTAACATCCCAGCCGAACAACTCTATGAGTGTAACTGAAGTGGCTGACACAACAGCTGAAATCTCACCTGAAACTACACCTCAGTTTAATCCTATAGCTGCTAGAACTCAAATCAATACAGCAACTAGACTTGTAAATACACCTGAATCAACACCTGCTACTACACCTGAATCAACACCTGCTACTACACCTGCATCAACACCTGCTACTACACCTGCATCAACACCTGAAACTTCACCTCCATCAACACCTGCTACTACACCAGCATCAACACCTGAAACTTCACCTCCATCAACACCTGCTACTACACCTGCATCAACACCTGCTACTACACCTGCATCAACACCTGAAACCTTACCTCCATCAACACCTGCTACTACACCTGCATCAACACCTGAAACCTTACCTCCATCAACACCTGCTACTACACCTGCATCAACACCTGCTACTACACCTGCTACTACACCTGCATCAACACCTGCTACTACACCTGCATCAACACCTGAAACCTTACCTCCATCAACACCTGCTACTACACCTGCTACTACACCAGCATCAACACCTGAAACCTTACCTCCATCAACACCTGCTACTACACCTGCATCAACACCTGCTACTACACCTGCTACTACACCTGCAACAACACCTGCTACTACACCAGCATCAACACCTGAAACCATACCTCCATCAACACCTGCTACTACACCTGCATCAACACCTGAAACCTTACCTCCATCAACACCTGCTACTACACCTGCATCAACACCTGCTACTGCACCTGCTACTACACCTGCTACTACACCAGCATCAACACCTGAAACCTTACCTCCATCAACACCTGCTACTACACCTGCATCAACACCTGAAACCTTACCTCCATCAAAACCTGCTACTACACCTGCTACTACACCTGCATCAACACCTGAAACCTTACCTCCATCAACACCTGCTACTACACCTGCATCAACACCTGAAACCTTACCTCCATCAACACCTGCTACTACACCTGCATCAACACCTGCTACTACACCTGCTACTACACCAGCATCAACACCTGAAACCTTACCTCCATCAACACCTGCTACTACACCTGCATCAACACCTGAAACCTTACCTCCATCAACACCTGCTACTACACCTGCATCAACACCTGCAACCATACCTCCATCAACACCTGCTACTACACCTGCATCAACACCTGAAACCTTACCTCCATCAAAACCTGCTACTACACCTGCATCAACACCTGAAACCGTACCTCCATCAACACCTGCTACTACACCTGCTACTACACCTGCATCAACACCTGCTACTACACCATCATCAACACCTGAAACCTTACCTCCATCAACACCTGCTACTACACCTGCATCAACACCTGAAACCTTACCTCCATCAACACCTGCTACTACACCTGCATCAACACCTGAAACCTTACCTCCATCAACACCTGCATCAACACCTGCTACTACACCAGCATCAACACCTGAAACCTTACCTCCATCAACACCTGCTACTACACCAGCATCAACACCTGAAACCTTACCTCCATCAACACCTGCTACTACACCTGCATCAACACCTGCTACTACACCTGCTACTACACCAGCATCAACACCTGAAACCTTACCTCCATCAACACCTCCTACAACACCTGCGTCACCTACATCAACACTTGCTACTACACCAGCATCAACACCTGAAACCTCACCTCCATCAACACCTGCTACTACACCTGCTACTACACCAGCATCAACACCTGAAACCTTACCTCCATCAACACCTGCTACTACACCTGCATCAACACCTGCTACTACACCTGCATCAACACCTGAAACCTCACCTCCATCAACACCTGCTACTACACCTGCTACTACACCAGCATCAACACCTGAAACCTTACCTCCATCAACACCTGCTACTACACCTGCATCAACACCTGAAACCTTACCTCCATCAACACCTGCTACTACACCTGCTACTACACCTGCATCAACACCTGCTACTACACCATCATCAACACCTGAAACCTTACCTCCATCAACACCTGCTACTACACCAGCATCAACACCTGAAACCTTACCTCCATTAACAACCGCTACTACACCTGCATCAACACCTGCTACTACACCAGCATCAACACCTGAAACTTCACCTCCATCAACACCTGCTACTACACCTGCATCAACACCTGCTACTACACCTGCATCAACACCTGAAACCTTACCTCCATCAACACCTCCTACAACACCTGCGTCACCTACATCAACACTTGCTACTACACCAGCATCAACACCTGAAACCTTACCTCCATCAACACCTCCTACAACACCTGCGTCACCTACATCAACACTTGCTACTACACCTACAACTACACCTGGATCAGCTCCAGCTAAAACAACTGCAGAAATACTTCCTACTACACCTTCAGCAACCACTTCCTCTGCAGCTATGTTGACTACCATCAGATCTACATCACCGATGCCTACCAGCACCACTATCAGAACAACAACCAGGTTTCATTCACCAACAACAACAGCCTCAACCATCACATCTGTGAGTATGTTGTCATAATTTAAAGCAACAACTGTCTATGACTTTTAGAATAATAAGTTTAATTTGTTATGAGATAGGTTTGTATGTTTACAGTAAAAACAAAAGTAACACCTATTCTAAATGAGGAAACTAAATCGGGTTTAGCGTGTCTTATGTGCAAGTATAAAACTATACTATGTTGACAGCACTTATTTGCTTGTGACATGACCAATCCACAGGTTAGAGATGTGGTTTAGGCTGGCTGACTGCCAACCAAAAGGTTGCAGGTTGAATCCCAGTTTACCACATCATGAGTGTTACAGCAGCTCCCGGAAGTGTAATCCAGACGCTGCTTGTCTCAGATGGGGTCCAATTGTGATGCGCTGAACAATAATACGCTGAGATCTTTTGGTTCTTGGTCGATTAGTTTTAAGACTTGCATTTCATTTACATTATCACCAGAACCATTCGTAAATCACTTGATTCTTAGCGCTCTGTTCTGCGGTCAACAAATAGTGCAGCGCCCCACCTGACTGATAGTCAGAAAACCCCACAGGTGGAAACTGATGAGGCTTTTAAAGTGTTTACGCTCCTACTTGATTGACCCACACACCAGATCGCACAAAATACAAACAACATTTTGAACATTAACACATAAGCAATCAAAACATCCCTTCATTCACTTTAAGGCTCCTACAATGAGACTCCTGAAAAGAGTTAATTTATCTCAGTGGAACCCTACTAGTAACCTGGCTCTGTCAGATCTATGTGTAGCCCAGCCTCTTATCAAGTCTGGGAAACACATACAACTGGAACAGCTCCATTTGAAACCATCTATTTCTGTCCAAAAATGATCGAACCAATCATTGTGCTTTGGGGCGGGTATGATTAGGAGCAAGTGCCCAGGCTAGGCAAAGCAAAACAAACATGGCGGAGGATGTTCACATAAAAGCAGATATTGAATCTGTTTTAGGACTAGAGATGATTTCTTGGTTGAAAAATGATCAAAGGTAAGAACTTTGTGTATTTCTTGGTGGTAACAATGTGTGTGTTTTTCTCCAGAATGGATTTGTAAGAACTTGACTTACTGTGATTGGCTAAAAACAAATCATCAAAGGCAGAGACTCGCTGGCTTGTCTTCCAATCAGCTTAAAATATTATCCCTGATGTTCCTCCCTTTTATAGACAGTTTCAAATGGAGCGGTTCCAGATGTATGTTTCCCCGACTCGACAAGAGGTGGGGCTGCAGATAGATCTGGTGGAGCCAGGTTACCCTACTAGTAAAACAAAGATTAAATTAAACAAATAAACTGATTACAGGAGAGTGATGACGTTGGAATAAAAGCTTTTCAAAAGGAAATCAACAGGGTGGACTTAATCTCGAATAAAATGGAGAGCATTTACAGAGCAGATTGTTTTATACTGGGTTTAGGTAGATTATTTATTTTTATCTTGTTTTAATGCTGTTTTTATTTAGTTTAGCCTCAGTCAACTTACAGTATGTTGTTTGAATGCGTTATATAAATAAAATTGACATTGACCTTGAAGGAGGTTCTACTAGCTACTGGATCACAATGTGTATTTAGCTTGAACATTCATTCATTTATTATATATATATCCTCTTGTTCCTGCTCAGGGGCGGGGCTATACCGAGACAGGTTACCAGTCCATCACAGGGCCATGTAGAGATGGAAAACCCTTCACACAGACAAAGCTCAGCATCATTTGGAGTCAACCCAACACACATGTTTCTGGTCTGTGGGAAGAAATCTATAGAAAATATGCTTGGGGAGAACATGCAAAATCCATGTAGAAAGGCCTGACTGGGTTTCAAACCCAACCTCTTCTTGCTGCACGGCTGTACAGCCCCAGCTTGAATATGTTGGGTGTTTTTCTATACTTGGGGTTGGAAGTGAATAATTTTAGAACCTAGTAAAGACCAGAGGCTGAACCTGTTTACTGTAAATGATCACTGCTGGCCTCTGCACCTCTTTGGGTTGCTGGATATAAAAATGTTCCCCCACCTCCTGTAGAGTTCCAGCCACAGTAGAATTAGTGTCCAATTCATTGATCTTAAAATAACACGGAGCAGTTGTGTTTAACAAAGTTAGGGTTGGACTGTTTAGGGCTACTGATTGTCTCTGCCATTCCAGGTCCAGACCTCAACAAGGTTCCAGTGCTCTGTGGAGCTGACGGAGATCAGGTCCAGCTCAAACTCAGCTGAGGTCCGACTTACTGCCAGCTGTCTGTCACCTGACCTCACCATCATCACAAACACAAGCTCTAGGCTGAACACGGTCCACTGTGAGGCGGACAGACACACCAGATATGTCTTTATCTGTTTCATAAAAGACCTGGAACCAGGAACTTTAAACCACTTTACTGTGATCTCCAAGAAGGATGGAGTGAGGTGCTTTGGCTCAATGCGCACAGGTAAGAGATCACCTGGTGGGTTAATGAAGCTCCTCCTGTTTAATGGTGATCCAGGTTTTCTACACTCGGAGGTCTGCGCTCTCCGAGTGTTTTTCTAGTTTCTTGTTGTGAGCTGAACTTTTTTATCCTGACTGCAGGGAAACAGCATCATCCTGTCAGATGTTTAGTACAGTGATCTCTGCTCGCAGTGTTAAACTCTGAAACATTCAGTCTGATACTAAAATGCCCCTTCCTCCTCAGCACCTAGTCCTGTGCAGCAGCTGCTTGTGCATCAGGCTGATGAGACATCTCTACAAGTCCAGTGGAGCTGGCCAATCGGACAGTGGGATGATTTCACGATTCTCCTCTTTAATGAGGACTCTAACACCCCCAGCACTCAAAAGATCCTCAGTTGGGGAGCCAGAGACTGCACATTCAAAGGCCTCACCTCAGGGCGCCGCTACACTGTGACAGTGAAAACCAACAGTGGCAACCTGAGTGTCTCTTCCTCAGTGACGGCATGGACGGGTAAGTTTGAGTGACCTGTCATAACATGCTGTTGTTATGATGAAGTTATTACTGGTTGAGTTCTATTTAATCATATATTGGTAATTAGCTCCGTTTTCAACAGTCAGTTAATGATCAGCTGTAACATTTTCATCTTCATTTGTCTGTCTTCTTAGTACCAGCCCAGGTTGGCCTTCTGCAGGTTTTTAATCTTGGTTGCACTGACAGCCTGCAGACACACTGGGACCTGGCCTCTGGAGATCTGGACTCATACCAGATCCTACTGATCCATGAGAGCAGTGTCATCAAGAATGAGAGTGTTTCAGCAAACATCAGCAGCATCAGCTTTCAAATGCTGAGGCCAGGTGCTTTGTACAAGGTAGTGGTCACCACTATCAGAGCCGGACTCACCTCCAGACAGACTGTAGCTGAGGGACGCACAGGTGAGCTCACCTAATACTGATTATGTCTGTTATGATTGTTCCACCAGTATACCTCATGAGTTTGGGGTTAAATGCAGGAGTGCACATAAGTGGTCCACAGGTGCGCCTGCGCCGTCAAAATATGAACGGTGCACCAGAAGTTGTGACGCGCATTAACATACTTAAAGCCAGTTTATAACAAGGTCATTTCAAGGTACTTGGATGGATGGATGGATGGATGGATGGATGGATGGATGGATGGATGGATGGATGGATGGATGGATGGATGGATGGATGATGGATGGAGGATGGATGGATGGATGGATGGATGGATGGATGGATGATGGATGGATGGATGGATGGATGGATGATGGATGATGGATGGATGGATGATGGATGGATGGATGATGGATGGATGGATGATGATGGATGGATGGGTGGATGGATGGAGGGATGAAGGATGGATGATGGATGGATGGATGGATGGAGGGATGGATGGATGATTGATGGATGGATGGATGGATGGATGATGGATGGATGGATGGATGGATGGATGGATGATGGATGGATGGATGGATGGATGGATGGATGGATGGATGATGGACGGACGGACGGATGGATGGATGGATGGATGGATGGATGGATGGATGGATGATGGATGGATGGATGGATGGATGGATGGATGGACGGAGGGGTGGATGGAGGGATGGATGGATGATGATGGATGGATGGATGATGATGGATGGATGGATGATGATGGATGGATGGATGATGATGGATGGATGGATGGATGGATGATGATGGATGGATGGATGGATGGATGGATGGATGATGGATGATGGATGATGGATGGATGGATGGATGGATGGATGCAGGATGGATGGATGGATGGATGGATGGATGGATGATGGATGATGGATCGATGGATGGATGGATGGATGGATGGATGGATGGATGGATGGATGGACGGACGGACGGATGGATGGACGGATGGACGGATGGATGGATGAGGGGTGATGGATGGATGGATGGACGGATGGATGGATGGATGGATGGATGGATGGACGGATGGATGGATGGATGGATGAGGGGTGATGGATGGATGGATGGAAGGATGGATGGATGGATGGATGATGGATGGATGGATGGATGGATGATGGATCGATGGATGGATGGATGATGATGGATGGATGGATGATGATGGATGGATGGATGATGATGGATGGAGGGATGGATGGATGATGGATGGAGGGATGGATGGAGGAGGGATGGATGGATGGATGGATGATGATGGGTGGATGGATGGATGGATGGATGGATGGATGGATGGATGATGGATCGATGGATGGATGGATGATGGATGGATGGATGGATGGATGGATGGATGGATGGATGGATGGATGATGATGGATGGATGGATGGATGGATGGATGGATGATGATGGATGGATGATGGATGGATGATGATGGATGGATGATGGATGGATGGATGGATGGATGGATGGATGATGGATGGATGGATGGATGGATGGATGGATGGATGGATGATGGATGGATGGATGGATGGATGATGATGGATGGATGGATGATGATGGATGGATGGATGATGATGGATGGATGGATGATGATGGATGGATGATGATGGATGATGATGGATGGATGGATGGATGGATGGATGGATGGATGGATGGATGGATGATGGATCGATGGATGGATGGATGATGGATCGATGGATGGATGGATGATGATGGATCGATGGATGGATGGATGGATGGATGATGATGGATGGATGATGATGGATGGATGGATGGATGATGGATCGATGGATGGATGGATGATGATGGATCGATGGATGGATGGATGGATGATGATGGATGGATGGATGGATGGATGGATGGATGGATGGATGGATGGATGGATGGATGATGGATGGAGGATGGATGGATGGATGGATGGATGGATGATGGATCGATGGATGGATGGATGATGATGGATGGATGGATGATGATGGATGGATGGATGGATGGATGGATGGATGGATGGATGGATGGATGGATGGATGGATGGATTGATGGATGGATGGATGGATGGATGGATGGATGATGGATGATGGATGATGGATGGATGGATGGATGGATGGATGCAGGATGGATGGATGGATGGATGGATGGATGGATGATGGATGGATGGATGGATGGATGGATGGATGGATGGATGGATGGATGGATGGATGGATGGATGGATGGATGGATGGATGGATGGATGATGGATGGATGGATGGATGGATG
>SSNP01000197.1:238182-299368 GCA_006937955.1 Pachypanchax playfairii | reverse complement strand
AAGAGACAGCCCTAGACCTCATCAGAACCCTGGACCTCATCAGAACCCTGGACCTCATCAGAAGCGTGGACCTCATCAGAACCCTGGACCTCATCAGAACCCTGGACCCCATCAGAACCCTAGACCTCATCAGAACCCTGGACACCATCAGAACCCTGGACCTCATCAGAACCCTGGACCTCATCAGATCCCTGGACACCATCAGAACCCTGGACCCCATCAGAACCCTGGACCTCATCAGAACCCTGGACCCCATCAGAACCCTGGACCTAATCAGAACCCTGGACCTCATCAGATCCCTGGACACCATCAGAACCCTGGACCTCATCAGAACCCTGGACCTCATCAGAACCCTGGACCTAATCAGAACCCTGGACCTCATCAGATCCCTGGACACCATCAGAACCCTGGACCTCATCAGAACCCTGGACCTTATCAGAACCCTGGACCCCATCAGAACCCTGGACCTCATCAGAACCCTGGACACCATCAGAACCCTGGACACCATCAGAACCCTTGACCTCATCAGAACCCTGGACCCCATCAGAACCCTAGACCTCATCAGAACCCTGGACCTCATCAGAACCCTGGACCTCATCAGAAGCGTGGACCTCATCAGAACCCTGGACCTCATCAGAACCCTGGACACCATCAGAACCCTGGACCTCATCAGAACCCTGGACCTCATCAGAACCCTGGACCCCATCAGAACCCTGGACCTCATCAGAACCCTGGACCCCATCAGAACCCTGGACCTCATCAGAGCCCTGGACCTCATCAGAACCCTGGACCCCATCAGAACCCTGGACCTCATCACAACCCTGGACCCCATCAGAACCCTGGACCCCATCAGAACCCTGGACCTCATCAGAACCCTGGACCTCATCAGAACCCTGGACCCCATCAGAACCCTGGACCTCATCACAACCCTGGACCCCATCAGAACCCTGGACCTCATCAGAACCCTGGACCTCATCAGAACCCTGGACCTCATCAGAACCCTGGACCCCATCAGAACCCTGGACCTCATCAGAACCCTGGACCTCATCAGAACCCTGGACGCCCCGTCTGACCCCCGCTTCTCTCATTTTAAGATTTTTATGAAACTGTCTCATATTTAATCTTTAACATTTCAGGTTTGAACATAGGCCATTCAGGTTATTGCCTAGGGCGCCATCTGCTGGTCGGGCTTTTAAATCCCTATTATTATTATTATTGACATAAAGTAAAGGCATTTTATCTGTTGTTACTTTTTGTAATTGTTTACTGTTATTGTTTTGAGCATTTTGTTCTGCACTGTTCCGTTTATAGTTTGTACTATTCACTTTAGTTAAAATTAATATTTATTGTAACGTAATTCCATTATTGAGTAGTGTTGTTTATGTTCTGGACGCTAGGGGGCGCCGAAATGCTTTTTTCCCTCAGAGCACCATGCAGCTCAGCTCTGTTAACATGTAACATGAGAAGTTGTGGAGTTCTCCTGAGCAGCTTCAGAAAAGATAAAGAAGTGCTTGTCAGATGTGCATCATGTTCTTTTGTTCTGTTTCTTTCATCTATCAGAACCATCGAAGGTGCAGAACCCCACAGCAACCCACGGTGCTCGAGATGACTATCTGAAGGTTTACTGGCGGCACGCTGCTGGAGACTTGGACCTGTACCAGGTGTTCATCAAACACAACAACACCTTCCTGCAGAACAAGACGGTGCCGAAGTTGCAGAGTGAGTGTGTCTTCACGGGTCTGGTACCAGGCAGACTCTATACAGTGCTGGTAAACACCTGGAGTGGACTGTATGAAGCCAGCGCCTCCACCCATGGCAGAACCTGTGAGTGACCACAGTGAAAATGCCACTACTCACAGAATTCAGACAAGGTGTGTCTACCTGAGTCAGGTCAGCTGATTGATCACATGATCCCTGTAATCTGTATCATTCAAACCAAACACGACACTGTGGCTCATTTATCATCCAGCAGACTGAAGTTTATTTAGACCAAGTCAAACTTCAACCAACATCTTCTTGTTTCTTGTCAGAAATGAAACCATAGAAACCTTTGATCCTGTTCTGTCCCTCCTTCAGTCCCGGCAGCAGTCCAGTCCCTGGCTCTGGCTAGACGGGGCACAGAAGATCTGCAGGTAACATGGTCTCCAGCTCCAGGGGACGTGGATCACTACGAGGTGCAGCTTCTATTTAGTGACATGAAGGTTTTTCCTCCCATCACTCTGGGCAGCTGGGTGGGAGAGTGTACCCTGTCATCACTCACACCTGGACGGCTTTACAAGATCCTGGTATCCACCTTCAGCGGTCCAAATCAGAAGGCCCAGCACATTGAGGGCCGCACAGGTCAGACCCAATTCAAGAGACACTTAATGAAACATTACTTTCATACATCTGCTGAGTTAAATTCTCATTGATAAGTAGAATTCTGCTCTAGTGACAGCTGGTCCAGTTAGTCCTGATGAAGTTCTGGGATCTGCTTGTTGCAACAAGTTACTTTCTTGTAACAGGAAAAACATGTTTTAGTTGTTTCTTTATTCAACAGTGAACTCAATCTTTTTACATGCTGAAACTAACAACATGTTTCCAACCTGTTTTCATCTGGTTATTAAAATAATAATAATAATTTATACTTTACTGATCCTCTTGGGGAAATTCAGCTCTGCATTTAACCCATCCTTATTTCTGAGGAGCAGAGGGCAATCATTAAATTTGTTTGCTGCCCGGGGGACAGTTGAGGGTTCAGTACCTTGCTCAAGGACACTTGGACCTGTAGCCTTACAGTACCGGGGATTGAACCCTCGCCTCCCCACTAGGCTACATCCACACACTAGAAAGCTGAGCTTGTTCAGGGGGAATCGGTTCAGCACTCCATAAGATGTAAAACATCAAAGAACACACTGAGACATACCTGTACCTGTACATACAGGTAATAACTCAAAAATGGAATCATTAGTACAATGATTGAAATAAATAGTTTAACTTTGATTTAACAGGTTTTACAGCCTGATGGTCTCATGCAGGAAGGATTTCCTGTGAGATTCAGTTATGCATCATCTTGAGATTTTGCACAAGTCCATCATGTCACAGAGTGGATGAAAGTCATTGTATAACACTAAGGCCCCCCCCCCCACAACATCACTGGCCCTCAATCTGGTGCCCCAGCAGGTCGAAGCGTGGTGATCAGTGATCGCCACAGATTCAGAGAACTTCTTGAGCATCTTCTGACAAATGCTTAAAGACTAGAGGCACCTCAGAAGATGAAGACCACTATGAGCTGTTTTATAAAGGGCAGCCCAGACTGTGTAATCCTCCACCATCTCCACACACCCCTCAAGAGACACAGGTGTCCTGGTTCTCCTCAGATCCACCACCTGTTCTTTAGTTTATGTCGCTTTAAGCCTCAACTCCCTCACTGATACATCTAAATTCTGCAGAGTCATCGGTGTACAGGGTGAACAGGAAGGTAGACCAGAGGGTCCCTGAGGGTCCTGAGACTGGTTTAACTGCATGTCAGCTGCTGCACTGCGTCTCAGTCGCAGCAAATCTGTTTTCCAAACCAACATTACTACTGAAGTGTTTCTTTACTTCCACCAGTTCCCAGTAAAGTGAAGAACATCCATGTCAGTGGCGACAGCAGCAGTCTGACGGTGAGCTGGACCCCCGGCCCGGGTGATGTGGACCATTACTCTGTGTTTCTATACAGAGAAAGTCGAGAGCTGACTCTCCAAAATGTACTCAAGCACCAAAACCAGGTGACATTTGACTGGCTGCAACCGGGTCAGCTGTACACCATCATGGTTCAGTCTGCAAGTGGAGAACTGCTGAACAATGACACCATCACAGGACGCACAGGTCAGAACATACAGAACTCTGACACACCCTGCAGACCACATCAGCTACACCTCCATGAGCTGTAACACCAAGTTTCTGCTTTACAGTACCTTTAGCAGTCACAGGCCTGCAGGTAGAGCCTGTCC
Source organism: Pachypanchax playfairii (assembly GCA_006937955.1). Taxonomy (NCBI): domain Eukaryota; kingdom Metazoa; phylum Chordata; class Actinopteri; order Cyprinodontiformes; family Aplocheilidae; genus Pachypanchax; species Pachypanchax playfairii. The sequence continues at coordinate 295,394 of SSNP01000197.1, read as the reverse complement.
TCAACACCTGCAGCCTTCAGGTGAGCTGGCAGGAAGCGCTAGGTGTGGCAGACGGATATGTTCTACAGGTTCTGGATGATCGAGGCAGCCTGGTCTCCAACACCTGGCAACCTGTTGGACTCACCCACCACAGGTTTGATGGTCTAACACCAGGCAAGAAGTACCGAATCCTAGTCCAGACCACCAGTGGGGGGGTCCAGAGTCCAGGTGTCAGTGCAGAGACTCGAATGCGTAAGACTTTCTGTCTTTATCCATCAGAACAGAACATGAGTTAAGATTTTTATTTCTTAAAAAGTCAGAATGTAAATAAAAATTCACAGTAAGAACAATTTTGACTTGAAAGATGTCAAATGAGCAAAAAAGGCCATTTTCATAAGATATTTATTGAGAATTAGACTAAACTAGAATATTTATCTAAAATGACATCAAACAAATTAAAATCCAACATCTGAAAAAACACTCAACCTCAGAAACTTTAAAGTCCAACCTGTTTTCACCTGATCAGGCCCCGCCTCCGTCACTGACCTGTCCATCACAACAAGCACCCCCACATCCCTGTCCTTCCACTGGTCTCCACCAGAAGGAGACTTCCAGCTTTGTGAGGTGTTTTTGTATAAAAGTGATGAGTCACTGCAGGAGAGCCGGCATGTTCAACCCAGCCTTCAGCAGTGCTCGTTCCAGGGTCTCAGACCTGGAGCTCGGTACAAGATGGTGATTCTAATCCACAGTGGAGACCAGACCAACCAGACCTCCATGTGGGCCAGGACAAGTGAGACCAGTCACACATTTTAACTCAACAATGAACTCAAAAGGTGTTTGACTGGCAGGTTGTAACAATGAACATTTTCTTCTTCAGTACCAGCAGCGGTGTCATCTCTGAAGGTTCAGTGTACAAACCGGTCCGATACTCTGAGGGTAAACTGGGATCGTGGTTCTGGTGATGTCAGCGGGTATCTGCTGTCCCTCTACAACCCCGATGGCACCCAGCAGGCCGAGCAGCAGGTGGGCTCCGAGGCCACAGAAGTCCTCTTCTCAGGCCTCGTACCCGGCCGACAGTACCGAGCTGAGGTGTCGAGTTTGAGTGGAGAGCTTCACAACCGAGCCAGTATCGTGGGCCGGACCGGTGAGACCAACCACCATCACAGGAATTTACACATTCAGTCAGTTTAGTCAAATTGAAAGAAATGAAGAGACGTGTTAGTTAGAAGTGAGTTTATTTGTTATTAACAACATGACAGGAAGGAAGTCTAACGTCATCCTAATAGAACCGGTTCTCCATCCTAAACTCAGCTCCCAAACCTCCAACCTCCTTCCTGTTTGGGGGGGTCACCAACACCTCACTAGAGATCACCTGGAACAGTCCAGTGGATTCCGACTATGATGACTTTGACCTACAGTGGACTCCTCAGGACCGGTTCCTGGTCATCAACCCATACCACAGCCGGACCTCCTGTAGCCGCATATTGAAAGGGATGTTTCCTGGACGACTATACACCTTCAGCCTCCGCACTGTCAGTGGTGCCACGCAGCTGAGAGACACACCCACTTACAGTGTCCCCATCCATAACAGCATCCGAACCAGTAGGTGGCAGAATAAATATTCATATACCTGAAATGTCAAGTTTTCCTAGAAGCCTTTCAGCTGAGAACCAAAATGAAGCTTCAGTTCAGTTTCTGTGCTAATTTTAGAATTACTAGGGTTCGGGTTCGGGTTAGGGTTAGTTAAGTTTGTTTAGGGTTAGGGTTAGTTAAGTTTGTTTAGGGTTAGGGTTAGTTAAGTTTGTTTAGGGTTAGGGTTAGGGTTAGTTAAGTTTGTTTAGGGTTAGGGTTAGTTAAGTTTGTTTAGGGTTAGGGTTAGTTAAGTTTGTTTAGGGTTAGGGTTAGTTAAGTTTGTTTAGGGTTAGGGTTAGGGTTAGTTAAGTTTGTTTAGGGTTAGGGTTAGTTAAGTTTGTTTAGGGTTAGGGTTAGTTAAGTTTGTTTAGGGTTAGGGTTAGTTAAGTTTGTTTAGGGTTAGGGTTAGGGTTAGTTAAGTTTGTTTAGGGTTAGGGTTAGTTAAGTTTGTTTCCTGTTTAATGTTTCCTTAAATTTAAAGCATTTCTTATTAGTTTGGTTTTGGGTTTCTTGTAATACTCTGACCATTAGATATCTGTAGGTTAACATCAGTTACCCATCTGTCACCAGCTCATGTTTCCATTCACCATCAGATCATCTGCTGTTTGAACCTCCTGCTTCATGGCAGATTTTTTATTTGTTGTTTTCTTAGTTTAGTTCTTAAAGTCTTGAGTTTCCTTCATACGTGTGTCTCAATAAACATGCTACTAACTGGAAACTCTGGTGTGAACATTAGAATCAGTTTGAACAGAGTCAGCTGAGTGCGTTAGGTTGTCTGTATGTAGAGGGATGTCCTGCTCTGATGGACGTTGGTCATTTGTCCCTCCATTGTAGGACCACAGACAAGAACTGTCTGGACTGTGACTTCCTTGTTTGTAGGAATGACAGAACTAGATGAGGTTCCTGAGAAGAACACAGCGTTCCAGAAAGATCGTCAGTCTTTAGGATTATGTTTTAATATTTGCTGCAGAACCAGAAGTCTCTCTGAAGGCAACATTAGTGAATCTGATTCTATCGATTGATATGGACTGATCGACAGGAAGATCAATAAACTGGTATCGACAGAGAGCTGAGGAGACATGAGAGCTGAGGAGACATGAGAGCTGAGGAGACACGAGAGCTGAGGAGACACGAGAGCTGAGGAGACACGAGAGCTGAGGAGACATGAGAGGAGACACGAGAGCTGAGGAGACACGAGAGCTGAGGAGACACGAGAGCTGAGGAGACACGAGAGCTGAGGAGACACGAGAGCTGAGGAGACACGAGAGCTGAGGAGACATGAGAACTGAGGAGACATGAGAGGAGACATGAGAACTGAGGAGACATGAGAGCTGAGGAGACACGAGAGCTGAGGAGACACGAGAGCTGAGGAGACACGAGAACTGAGGAGACACGAGAACTGAGGAGACACGAGAGCTGAGGAGACATGAGAGCTGAGGAGACATGAGAGCTGAGGAGACACGAGAGCTGAGGAGACATGAGAGGAGACATGAGAGCTGAGGAGACATGAGAGCTGAGGAGACACGAGAGCTGAGGAAACATGAGAGGAGACATGAGAGGAGACATGAGAGGAGACATGAGAGCTGAGGAGACATGAGAGCTGAGGAGACATGAGAGCTGAGGAGACACGAGAGCTGAGGAGACACGAGAACTGAGGAGACATGAGAACTGAGGAGACATGAGAGCTGAGGAGACATGAGAACTGAGGAGACATGAGAGGAGACATGAGAGGAGACATGAGAGCTGAGGAGACACGAGAGCCGAGGAGACACGAGAGCTGAGGAGACACGAGAACTGAGGAGACAAGAGAGCAGAGGAGACAAGAGAGCTGAGGAGACATGAGAGCTGAGGAGACATGAAAACTGAGGATACATGAGAACTGGGGAGACACGAGAACTGGGGAGACATGAGAACTGGGGAGACATGAGAACTGAGGAGACATGAGAACTGAGGAGACATGAGAACTGAGGAGACATGAGAACTGAGGAGACACGAGAGCTGAGGAGACATGAGAGGAGACATGAGAGGAGACATGAGAGCTGAGGAGACACGAGAGCTGAGGAGACACGAGAGCTGAGGAGACACGAGAGCTGAGGAGACACGAGAGCTGAGGAGACACGAGAGCTGAGGAGACACGAGAGCTGAGGAGACACGAGAGCTGAGGAGACACGAGAGCTGAGGAGACACGAGAGCTGAGGAGACATGAGAGGAGACATGAGAGGAGACATGAGAGCTGAGGAGACATGAGAGCTGAGGAGACATGAGAGCTGAGGAGACATGAGAGCTGAGGAGACATGAGAACTGAGGAGACATGAGAACTGAGGAGACATGAGAGCTTAGGAGACATGAGAACTGAGGAGACATGAGAACTGAGGAGACATGAGAACTGAGGAGACATGAGAACTGAGGAGACATGAGAGCTGAGGAGACATGAGAGCTGAGGAGACACGAGAGCTGAGGAGACACGAGAGCTGAGGAGACATGAGAGCTGAGGAGACACGAGAGCTGAGGAGACATGAGAGGTGACATGAGAGGAGACATGAGAACTGAGGAGACATGAGAGGAGACATGAGAACTGAGGAGACATGACAGGAGAGATGAAAGGAGACATGAGAACTGAGGAGACATGAGAGCTGAGGAGACATGAGAACTGAGGAGACATGAGAACTGAGGAGACATGAGAGCTGAGGAGACACGAGAGCTGAGGAGACATGAGAGGAGACATGAGAGGAGACATGAGAGCTGAGGAGACATGAGAACTGAGGAGACATGAGAACTGAGGAGACACGAGAGCTGAGGAGACACGAGAGCTGAGGAGACACGAGAGCTGAGGAGACACGAGAGCTGAGGAGACACGAGAGGAGACATGAGAGGAGACATGAGAACTGAGGAGACATGAGAGCTGAGGAGACATGAGAACTGAGGAGACATGAGAACTGAGGAGACACGAGAGCTGAGGAGACACGAGAGCTGAGGAGACACGAGAGCTGAGGAGACATGAGAGCTGAGGAGACACGAGAGCTGAGGAGACATGAGAGGAGACATGAGAGGAGACATGAGAACTGAGGAGACATGACAGGAGAGATGAAAGGAGACATGAGAACTGAGGAGACATGAGAGCTGAGGAGACATGAGAACAGAGGAGACATGAGAGGAGACATGAGAACTGAGGAGACACGAGAGCTGAGGAGACACGAGAGCTGAGGAGACACGAGAACTGAGGAGACATGAGAGGAGACATGAGAACTGAGGAGACATGACAGGAGAGATGAAAGGAGACATGAGAACTGAGGAGACATGAGAGCTGAGGAGACATGAGAGCTGAGGAGACATGAGAGCTGAGGAGACACGAGAGCTGAGGAGACATGAGAGGAGACATGAGAGGAGACATGAGAGCTGAGGAGACACGAGAGCGAGCTGAGGAGACAGGAGAGCTGAGGAGACATGAGAGCTGAGGAGACACGAGAGCTGAGGAGACACGAGAGCTGAGGAGAGACACGAGAGCTGAGGAGACAGGAGAGCTGAGAAGAGAGGAGAGAGAGGAGACATGAGAGGAGACATGAGAGCTGAGGAGACATGAGAGCTGAGGAGACATGAGAGCTGAGGAGACACGAGAGCTGAGGAGACACGAGAGGAGACACGAGAGCTGAGGAGACATGAGAACTGAGGAGACACGAGAGCTGAGGAGACATGAGAGGAGACATGAGAACTGAGGAGACACGAGAGCTGAGGAGACACGAGAGCTTAGGAGACACGAGAGCTGAGGAGACACGAGAGCTGAGGAGACATGAGAACTGAGGAGACATGAGAGCTGAGGAGACACGAGAGCTGAGGAGACACGAGAGCTGAGGAGACACGAGAACTGAGGAGACACGAGAGCTGAGAAGACATGAGAGGAGACACGAGAGCTGAGGAGACACGAGAGCTGAGGAGACACGAGAACTGAGGAGACATGAGAGCTGAGGAGACATGAGAGCTGAGGAGACATGAGAGCTAAGGAGACATGAGAACAGAGGAGACATGAGAGGAGACATGAGAGCTGAGGAGACATGAGAGATGAGGAGACATGAGAGCTGAGGAGAAAAGAGAGCTGAGGAGACATGAGAGGAGACATGAGAGCTGAGGAGACACGAGAGCTGAGGAGACATGAGAGCTGAGGAGACACGAGAGCTGAGTAGACACGAGAGCTGAGGAGACACGAGAGCTGAGAAAACACGAGAGCTGAGGAGACATGAGAACTGAGGAGACACGAGAGCTGAGGAGACATGAGAGGAGACACGAGAGCTGAGGAGACACGAGAGCTGAGGAGACACGAGAGCTGAGGAGACACGAGAGCTGAGGAGACACGAGAGCGGAGGAGACATGAGAGCTGAGGAGACATGAGAACTGAGGAGACATGAGAACTGAGGAGACATGAGAGGAGACATGAGAACTGAGGAGACATGAGAGGAGACATGAGAGGAGACATGAGAGCTGAGGAGACACGAGAGCTGAGGAGACACGAGAGCTGAGGAGACACGAGAGCTGAGGAGACACGAGAGCTGAGGAGACACGAGAGCTGAGGAGACACGAGAGCTGAGGAGACACGAGAGCTGAGGAGACATGAGAACTGAGGAGACATGAGAGGAGACATGAGAACTGAGGAGACACGAGAGCGAACTGAGGAGACACGAGAGCTGAGGAGACATGAGAGCTGAGGAGACATGAGAGCTGAGGAGACACGAGAGCTGAGGAGACATGAGAGCAGACATGAGAGGAGACATGAGAACTGAGGAGACACGAGAACTGAGGAGACACGAGAGCTTAGGAGACACGAGAGCTGAGGAGACATGAGAGGTGAGGAGACACGAGAACTGAGGAGACATGAGAGGAGACATGAGAACTGAGGAGACATGAGAACTGAGGAGACACGAGAGCTGAGGAGACACGAGAGCTGAGGAGACACGAGAGCTGAGGAGACACGAGAGCTGAGGAGACAGGAGAGCTGAGGAGACACGAGAGCTGAGGAGACATGAGAACTGAGGAGACATGAGAGGAGACATGAGAACAGAGGAGACAAGAGAGGAGACATGAGAGGAGACACGAGAACTGAGGAGACACGAGAGCTGAGGAGACATGAGAGCTGAGGAGACACGAGAGCTGAGGAGACACGAGAGCTGAGGAGACACGAGAGATGAGAAAACACGAGACTGAGGAGACATGAGAACTGAGGAGACATGAGAGGAGACATGAGAACTGAGGAGACATGAGAGGAGACATGATAGGAGAAATGACAACTGAGGAGACATGAGAACTGAGGCGACATGAGAACTGAGGAGACACGAGAGCTGAGGAGACACGAGAGCTGAGGAGACACGAGAGCTGAGGAGACACGAGAACTGAGGAGACATGAGAGGAGACATGAGAGCTGAGGAGAAATGAGAGGTGACATGAGAGGAGACATGAGAACTGAGGAGACATGAGAGGAGACATGAGAACTGAAGAGACATGACAGGAGAGATGAAAGGAGACATGAGAACTGAGGAGACATGAGAGCTGAGGAGACATGAGAACTGAGGAGACATGAGAACTGAGGAGACATGAGAGGAGACATGAGAGCTGAGGAGACACGAGAGCTGAGGAGACACGAGAGCTGAGGAGACACGAGAGCTGAGGAGACACGAGAGCTGAGGAGACACGAGAGCTGAGGAGACATGAGAGCTGAGGAGACACGAGAGCTGAGGAGACATGAGAGGAGACAAGAGACCTGAGGAGACATGAGAGCTGAGGCGACATGAGAGCTGAGGAGACATGAGAGGTGACATGAGAGGAGACATGAGAACTGAGGAGACATGAGAGGAGACATGAGAACTGAAGAGACATGAGAGGAGAGATGAGAGGAGACATGAGAACTGAGGAGACATGAGAGCTGAGGAGACATGAGAGGAGACATGAGAACTGAGGAGACATGAGAGCTGAGGAGACATGAGAACTGAGGAGACACGAGAGCTGAGGAGACAGGAGAACTGAGGAGACACGAGAGCTGAGGAGACACGAGAGGAGACATGAGAGCTGAGGAGACACGAGAGCTGAGGAGACACGAGAGCTGAGGAGACATGAGAAGTGAGGAGACATGAGAGGAGACATGAGAACTGAGGAGACATGAGAGGAGACATGAGAACTGAAGAGACATGACAGGAGAGATGAAAGGAGACATGAGAACTGAGGAGACATGAGAGGAGACATGACAGCAGAGGAGACACGAGAGCTGAGGAGACATGAGAGCTGAGGAGACATGAGAGCTGAGGAGAAACGAGAGCTGAGGAGACATGAGAGGAGACATGAGAGCTGAGGAGACACGAGAGCGGGCGGCGACATGAGAGCTGAGGAGACACGAGAGCTGAGGAGACACGAGAGCTGAGGAGACATGAGAGGAGACATGAGAGGAGACATGAGAGCTGAGGAGACACGAGAGCTGAGGAGACACGAGAACTGAGGAGACACGAGAACTGAGGAGACACGAGAGCTGAGGAGCACGAGAGCTGAGGAGACATGAGAGGAGACATGAGAGGAGACACGAGAGCTGAGGAGACACGAGAGGAGACATGAGAGGAGACATGAGAACTGAGGAGACATGAGAGCTGAGGAGACATGAGAACTGAGGAGACACGAGAGCTGAGGAGACACGAGAACTGAGGAGACACGAGAGCTGAGGAGACACGAGAGCCGAGGAGACATGAGAGCTGAGGAGACACGAGAGGAGACATGAGAGGAGAGGTGAGAACTGAGGAGACACGAGAGCTGAGGAGACATGAGACCTGAGGAGACACGAGAACTGAGGAGACACGAGAGCTGAGGAGACATGAGAGGAGACATGAGAGGAGACATGAGAGGAGACATGAGAGCTGAGGAGACATGAGAGCTGAGGAGACATGAGAGCTGAGGAGACATGAGAGCTGAGGAGACATGAGAGCTGAGGAGACACGAGAGGAGACATGAGAGCAGACATGAGAACTGAGGAGACATGAGAGCTGAGGAGACATGAGAGCTGAGGAGACATGAGAGAGAGGAGACATGAGAACTGAGGAGACACGAGAGCTGAGGAGACACGAGAGCTTAGGAGACACGAGAGCTGAGGAGACATGAGACCTGAGGAGACACGAGAACTGAGGATACATGAGAACTGAGGAGACATGAGAGGAGACATGAGAACTGAGGAGACATGAGAACTGAGGAGACATGAGAGCTGAGGAGACATGAGAGCTGAGGAGACATGAGAGGAGACATGAGAGGAGACATGAGAGGTGACATGAGAACTGAGGATACATGAGAACTGAGGAGACATGAGAGGAGACATGAGAGCTGAGGAGACACGAGAGCTGAGGAGACATGAGAGCTGAGGAGACATGAGAGCTGAGGAGACACGAGAGCTGAGCAGACACGAGAGCTTAGGAGACACGAGAGCTGAGGAGAGACGAGAGCTGAGGAGACATGAGAGCAGAGGAGACATGAGAACTGAGGAGACATGAGAACTGAGGAGACATGAGAGCTGAGGAGACATGAGAGGAGACATGAGAACTGAGGAGACATGAGAGCTGAGGAGACACGAGAGCTGAGGAGACATGAGAGGAGACATGAGAGGAGACATGAGAGGAGACACGAGAGCTGAGGAGACACGAGAGCTGAGGAGACACGAGAGCTGAGGAGACACGAGAGCTGAGGAGACACGAGAGCTGAGGAGACACGAGAGCTGAGGTGACATGAGAGGTGACATGAGAGGAGACATGAGAACTGAGGAGACATGAGAGGAGACATGTTAGGAGAAATGACAACTGAGGAGACACGAGAGCTGAGGAGACACGAGAGCTGAGGAGACACGAGAGCTGAGGAGACACGAGAGCTGAGGAGACAGGAGAGCTGAGGAGACACGAGAGCTGAGGAGACATGAGAGGAGAGGAGACATGAGAGGAGACATGAGAGCTGAGGAGACACGAGAGCTGAGGAGACACGAGAGCTGAGGAGACACGAGAACTGAGGAGACATGAGAGCTGAGGAGACATGAGAGCTGAGGAGACACGAGAGCTGAGGAGACACGAGAGCTGAGGAGACATGAGAGCTGAGGAGACATGAGAGCTGAGGAGACATGAGAGCTGAGGAGACATGAGAGGAGACATGAGAGCTGAGGAGACATGAGAACTGAGGAGACACGAGAGCTGAGGAGACATGAGAGGAGACATGAGAGGAGACATGAGAGGAGACATGAGAGCTGAGGAGACACGAGAGCTGAGGAGACACGAGAGCTGAGGAGACACGAGAAGGAGGAGACACGAGAGCAGAGGAGACAGGAGAGCTGAGGAGACATGAGAGCTGAGGAGAAACGAGAGCTGAGGAGACATGAGAGGAGACATGAGAGGAGACATGAGCGCTGAGGAGACACGAGAGCTGAGGAGACATGAGAGCTGAGGAGACATGAGAGGAGACATGAGAACTGAGGAGACACGAGAGCTGAGGAGACACGAGAGCTGAGGAGACACGAGAGCCGAGGAGACACGAGAGCTGAGGAGACATGAGAGGAGACACGAGAGCTGAGGAGACACGAGAGCTGAGAAAACACGAGAGCTGAGGAGACATGAGAACTGAGGAGACACGAGAGCTGAGGAGACATGAGAGGAGACACGAGAGGAGACATGAGAGGAGACATGAGAGCAGAGGAGACATGAGAGCTGAGGAGACATGAGAGCTAAGGAGACATGAGAGCTGAGGCGACACGAGAGCTGAGGAGACATGAGAACTGAGGAGACATGAGAACTGAGGAGACATGAGAACTGAGGAGACATGAGAGGAGACATGAGAGCTGAGGAGACACGAGAGCTGAGTAGACACGAGAGCTGAGGAGACACGAGAGCTGAGGAGACACGAGAGCTGAGGAGACACGAGAGCTGAGGAGACACGAGAGGAGACATGAGAGGAGACATGAGAGGAGACATGAGAACTGAGGAGACATGAGAACTGAGGAGACATGAGAGCTGAGGAGACACGAGAGCTGAGGAGACATGAGAGCTGAGATGACAGGAGAGCTGAGAAGACATGAGAACTGAGGAGACATGAGAGCTGAGGAGACATGAGAACTGAGGAGACATGAGAGGAGACATGAGAACTGAGGAGACATGAGAGGAGACATGAGAGGAGACATGAGAACTGAGGAGACATGAGAGCTGAGGAGACATGAGAGGAGACATGAGAACTGAGGAGACATGAGAACTGAGGAGACATGAGAACTGAGGAGACATGAGAGGAGACATGAGAGCTGAGGAGACATGAGAGCTGAGAAGACATGAGAACTGAGGAGACATGAGAACTGAGGAGACATGAGAACTGAGGAGACATGAGAGGAGACATGAGAGGAGACATGAGAACTGAGGAGACATGAGAACTGAGGAGACATGAGAGCTGAGGAGACATGAGAGCTGAGGAGACACGAGAGCTGAGGAGACACGAGAGCTGAGGAGACACGAGAACTGAGGAGACACGAGAACTGAGGAGACATGAGAGGAGACATGTGAGGAGACATGACAACTGAGGAGACATGAGAGCTGAGGAGACATGAGAGGAGACATGAGAACAGAGGAGACAAGAGAGCTGAGGAGACATGAGAACTGAGGAGACATGAGAGGAGACATGTTAGGAGAAATGACAACTGAGGAGACATGAGAGCTGAGGAGACATGAGAACTGAGGAGACATGAGAACTGAGGAGACATGAGAGGAGACATGAGAGGAGACATGAGAACTGAGGAGACATGAGAGCTGAGGAGACATGAGAGGAGACATGAGAACTGAGGAGACATGAGAGCTGAGGAGACATGAGAACTGAGGAGACACGAGAACTGAGGAGACACGAGAGCTGAGGAGACATGAGACCAGAGGAGACACGAGAGCTGAGGAGACATGAGAGCTGAGGAGAAACGAGAGCTGAGGAGACATGAGAGGAGACATGAGAGCTGAGGAGACACGAGAGCTGAGGAGACACGAGAACTGAGGAGACATGAGAGGAGACATGAGAACTGAGGAGACATGACAGGAGAGATGAAAGGAGACATGAGAACTGAGGAGACATGAGAGCTGAGGAGACATGAGAACTGAGGAGACATGAGAGGAGACATGAGAACTGAGGAGACATGAGAACTGAGGAGACATGAGAGCTGAGGAGACATGAGAGCTGAGGAGACACGAGAGCTGAGGAGACATGAGAGGAGAGATGAGAGGAGAGATGAGAAGAGACAAGAGAGGTGAGGAGACATGAGAGCAGAGGAGACATGAGAACTGAGGAGACATGAGAGGAGACATGAGAGGAGACATGAGAACTGAGGAGACATGAGAGCAGAGGAGACATGAGAGCTGAGGAGACATGAGAACTGAGGAGACATGAGAGGAGACATGAGAACTGAGGAGAGATGACAGGAGAGATGAAAGGAGACATGAGAACTGAGGAGACATGAGAGCTGAGGAGACATGAGAGCTGAGGAGACACGAGAGCTGAGGAGACATGAGAGGTGACAAGAGAGGAGACATGAGAACTGAGGAGACATGAGAGGAGACATGAGAACTGAGGAGACATGAGAACTGAGGAGACATGAGAGATGAGGAGAGATGAGAGGTGAGGAGACATGAGAACTGAGGAGACATGAGAACTGAGGAGACATGAGAGCTGAGGAGACACGAGAACTGAGGAGACACGAGAACTGAGGAGACATGAGAACTGAGGAGAAACGAGAACTGAGGAGACATGAGAGCTGAGGAGACATGAGAGCTGAGGAGACACGAGAGCTGAGGAGACATGAGAACTGAGGAGACAAGAGAGCTGAGGAGACAAGAGAGCTGAGGAGACATGAGAGCTGAGGAGACACGAGAGCTGAGGAGACACGAGAGCTGAGGAGACACGAGAACTGAGGAGACATGAGAGGAGACATGAGAACTGAGGAGACATGACAGGAGAGATGAAAGGAGACATGAGAACTGAGGAGACACGAGAGCTGAGGAGACACGAGAACTGAGGAGACATGAGAGCTGAGGAGACATGAGAACTGAGGAGACATGAGAGGAGACATGAGAGCTGAGGAGACACGAGAACAGAGGAGACACGAGAGCAGAGGAGACAAGAGAGGAGACATGAGAGGAGACATGAGAGGAGACATGAGAGCTGAGGAGACATGAGAGCTGAGGAGACATGAGACTGAGGAGACACGAGAGCTGAGGAGACAGGAGAGCTGAGGAGACACGAGAGCTGAGGAGACACGAGAGCTGAGGAGACAGGAGAGGAGACATGAGAGGAGACATGAGAGCTGAGGAGACACGAGAGAGAGCTGAGGAGACAGGAGAGCTGAGGAGACAGGAGAGCTGAGGAGACATGAGAGCTGAGGAGACACGAGAGCTGAGGAGACATGAGAGGTGAAAAGAGAGGAGACCTGAGAACAGAGGAGACATGAGAGGAGACATGAGAACAGAGGAGACATGACAGGAGAGATGAAAGGAGACATGAGAACTGAGGAGACATGAGAGCTGAGGAGACATGAGCACTGAGGAGACATGAGAACTGAGGAGACATGAGAGGAGACACGAGAGCTGAGGAGACACGAGAGGAGACATGAGAGGAGACATGAGAACTGAGGAGACATGAGAGCTGAGGAGACATGAGAGCTGAGGAGACATGAGAGCTGAGGAGACATGAGAGGAGACACGAGAGCTGAGGAGACACGAGAGCAGAGGAGACACGAGAGCTGAGGAGACAGGAGAGCTGAGGAGACACGAGAGCTGAGGAGACACGAGAGCTGAGGAGACACGAGAGCTGAGGAGACATGAGAACTGAGGAGACATGAGAGGAGACATGAGAACTGAGGAGACACGACAGCTGAGGAGACATGAGAGGAGACATGAGAGGAGACATGAGAGGAGACATGAGAGCTGAGGAGACATGAGAGCTGAGGAGACACGAGAGCTGAGGAGACATGAGAGGAGACATGAGAGGAGACCATGAGAGGAGACATGAGAGGAGACATGAGAGCTGAGGAGACATGAGAGCTGAGGAGACATGAGAGCTGAGGAGACACGAGAGCTGAGGAGACATGAGAACTGAGGAGACATGAGAGGAGACATGAGACGAGGAGACAATGGACATGAGAGCTGAGGAGACACGAGAGCTGAGGAGACATGAGAACTGAGGAGACATGAGAGGAGACACGAGAGCTGAGGAGACAGACTGAGGAGACATGAGAAGAGAGCTGAGGAGACACGAGAGCTGAGGAGACACGAGAGCTGAGGAGACACGAGAGCTGAGGAGACATGAGAGCTGTGAAGGAGAGATGAAAGGCATGAGAACTGAGGAGACAACACGAGAGCTGAGGAGACAGGCTGAGGAGACAGAGAGCTTGAGGAGACAGAGAGCTGAGGAGACAGAGAGCTGAGGAGGGAGACAGAGGAGAGCTGAGGAGACAGAGAGCTGAGAGACACGAGAGCTGAGGAGACAGGAGAGAACGAGAGCTGACTGAGGAGACATGAGAGGAGACTGAGAACTGAGGAGACATGAGAGCTGAGGAGACATGAGAGCTGAGGAGACATGGAGGAGAATGAGAGCTGAGAGACAGAGACTGAGGAGACACGAGAGCTGAGGAGACACGAGAACTGAGGAGACACGAGAACTGAGGAGACATGAGAGCTGAGGAGACATGAGAGCTGAGGAGACACGAGAGCTGAGGAGACACGAGAGCTGAGGAGACATGAGAGCTGAGGAGACATGAGAGGAGACATGAGAACTGAGGAGACATGAGAGCTGAGGAGACATGAGAACTGAGGAGACATGAGAACTGAGGAGACATGAGAGGAGACATGGACATGAGAACTGAGGAGACACGAGAGCTGAGGAGACACGAGAGCTGAGGAGACACGAGAGCTGAGGAGACACGAGAGCTGAGGAGACACGAGAGCTGAGGAGACACGAGAGCTGAGGAGACACGAGAGCTGAGGAGACGTGTAAGAGAGGGAGGGTGAGATGAGAGGAGGNAAGCCATCCAGATTTTAACATAATCAAGGTACTGAAGTAATGGCTGTACAGAGCACATGCCTTTTTCTTTAAAGGAACATAGATCTGGCAGTCAAGTTCAAGTTTCAAGTTTATTTATTCATAAAGTTTCAGTTCATGACAAAGTCATTTCAAGCCACTTCACAGAAAAATCAACCAATTAATAATAAAACATTTTTTATCTAAGGAACCAGCTGATTGGGCTGAATCCTCCATCCTGAGCAGCACGATTGGAGACAGTGGAAAGGAACGACTCCCTTTTAACAGGAAGAAACCTCTAACAGAACCAGAACCAGAACCAGAACCCGGCTCAGGATGGGGTACCTTCTGCCTCAGCCGAGTGACATGAAAGAGACAAACACAGATGGATTTGGGCCAGTCGTCATGTCTATAGAAAGATAAACAGAGAAACAGTTAATGGCAGCAGTAACAATCAAAGCAATAACAATTTGATGGCTCTAGTGGGAATATTTCATCCCTTGTTTATGTGAGATACACCCTCCTCAGAGGCAGCCACAGTAAAGAAAGACAGCAGAGTGAAGACATGTGGACAGCATGTCCTCCAGCAGTCTAAACCTATAGCAGCATAACTAAAGGGATGGATCAGGAGAACCCAAGCTAACCCTGACTATAGGATTGTGTAAAAAGGAAAATTTTAAGTCTATTCTCAAAACTACACAACTTTATTAGGTACACCTGTCCAACTGCTCGTTAACACTTAATTTCTAATCAGCCAATCACATGGCGGCAACTCAGTGCATTTAGGCATGTACACATGGTCAAGACAATCTCCTGCAGTTCAAACCGAGCATCAGTATGGGGAAGAAAGGTGATTTGAGTGACTTTGAACGTGGCATGGTTGTTGGTGCCAGAATGGCTGGTCTGAGTATTTCAGAAACTGCTGATCTACTGGGATTTTCACGCACAACCATCTCTAGGGTTTACAGAGAATGGTCCGAAAAAGAAAAAATATCCAGTGAGCGGCAGTTCTGTGGGCGGAAATGCCTTGTTGATGCCAGAGGTCAGAGGAGAATGGCCAGACTGGTTCGAGCTGATAGAAAGGCAACAGTGACTCAAATAACCACTCGTTACAACCAAGGTAGGCAGAAGAGCATCTCTGAATGCACAGTACGTCCAACTTTGAGGCAGATGGGCTACAGCAGCAGAAGACCACGCCGGGTGCCGCTCCTTTCAGCTAAGAACAGGAAACTGAGGCTACAATTTGCACAAGCTCATCGAAATTGGACAATAGAAGATTGGAAAAACGTTGCCTGGTCTGATGAGTCTCGGTTTCTGCTGCGACATTCGGCTGGTAGGGTCAGAATTTGGCGTCAACAACATGAAAGCATGGATCCATCCTGCCTTGTATCAACGGTTCAGGCTGGTGGTGGTGGTGTAATGGTGTGGGGAATATTTTCTTGGCACTCTTTGGGCCCCTTGGTACCTATTGAGTATCGTTACAACGCCACAGCCTACCTGAGTATTGTTGCTGACCATGTCCATCCCTTTATGACCACAATGTACCCAACTTCTGATGGCTACTTTCAGCAGGATAATGCGCCATGTCATAAAGCTGGAATCATCTGGGACTGGTTTCTTGAACAAGACAATGAGTTCACTGTACTCAAATGGCCTCCACAGTCACCAGATCTCAATCCAATAGAGCATCTTTGGGATGTGGTGGAACGGGAGATTCGCATCATGGATGTGCAGCTGACAAATCTGCGCCAACTGTGTGATGCCATCATGTCAATATGGACCAAACTCTCTGAGGAATGCTTCCAGCACCTTGTTGAATCTATGCCACGAAGAATTGAGGCAGTTCTGAAGGCAAAAGGGGGTCCAACCCGTCAGTAGCATGGTGTACCTAATAAAGTGGCCGGTGAGTGTATATGAGAAACGCACTGCCATGTTTTCCAAGCATAAAACCAAGAGTAAAAAAATACACAGAAAAAATAAGGTGGCTTAGAACTGAGCCCTGAGGGACAACACACAAAAAGGTGCAGAGCCACTGAAACCAACACAAAAATTCTGCTATGTCAAGTGTGACCTAAAGTTCCTAAACCATTTTCATGCTGTCTCTGATGCCCCGCCTCGGCTCCTAATGAGATCCTAAAATTGCACGACTCCCTATATCAAACTTAGCTGTCAAATCTAAAAACACAAGAACAACAAGTCAGTAGATAAAAGACTCGATGATGACTCTGTAGAAGTTCAGCTCCTGTAGCAGGTTGAACTTCTTGAGCTGCTGCAGGAAGTTCAACCTCTGCTGGACCATCTTCATTTCCAGGGGTCTCATTTATAAAGCATTGCGTAGAAACCCTACTAAAAGTGTACGTACGACCAAAACAAAAAGTTTGCGTACGCCAAAAAAAATTCCGATTTATAAAACCATGCGTACGTACAGTTATAAGCAACTTCCCCTTTATAAATCACACTCTACCTGGAAGTTTCCGTATGTGAATTTGGCTCATGTCCCGCCCTAAACACGCCCAAACCGGGTCATATAAGGTCAATGCAAAGCAGGACATGAATATTGATGCATATGAAGAAGACGGGAAATATCACAACTAAACAAAAAACAAGAAGATTAACTTCACAGAGACGAAAATGAAAGTATTAGTGGGTGAAGTGGAGGATAGGAGAGACATTTTATTTGGTGGAAACAGCAGCGGTGTCACAAATAAAAGTAAAAACTCTGAGTTGCAGCGTCTGCAGTGCAGACTGTCAGTGCAGCTGTCGTGTCTTTTCAGCATTTGCACATAGGCGAGGACGAGGTCGTCAGACTGTCCCCAGCACCAGTGCTGCCGGTGACCACGGCGCATCCAGCAGTGGTCGGGTTCTGACTGAAGCTGTGATACAGACACAGAGAGACTCCATCAGCGCTATTAATTCTGAGACCAATGAATTAAAAGAAATAAAGAGTGTGTTTTACGACATGATTACAGCCGTTGGTGCCTTAAATGATACATTAAAAACATTAAATGAACCTTGTTGTTGACGTCTCATACGCTGCATTACACCCTCAGACCCAATTGTTCCCTTAGTAAAGACTTCCTGTCGAGGAGGAGATTAATTTGATGTATTTCTCTTAGAATTAAAAACAGTTTTTAGGAGAACTACAGCTCACTACAAGCTGTAATATAGATATTATTGTTGTTCTGAATGTTTATAATAACATGAATCTATAATTAATATTTGGTATGAGGTGAAATGACGTGTGAGAGGAGTAACATGCAGTCTGACTGCAGTTCACCACTTCATTCCCCTCGTCTCCAAAATGTCCGTACGCACGGGTCAGAGTTGGCGTACGTGCGCACGTTTTCAAGTCAAGTTAATTTTTTATTGCTTTGAAAGTGGCGTACGCTACTTTCAGGCCCCATTTTGTGCGTACGCAACGTTTATAAAACTTTGCGTAGGATCTTTACTAAAATCGTACTTAAGCTCAGCAAAAAAAATCTACTTACGTCAAGTAAGTTTGGGACTTTTAAAACATGGCGTACGCACAGCTGTACGCAATCTCCGCTTTATAAATCACACTTTACCCAGAAATGTGCTCAGGTGTTTCTGGATCACATCCCACCCTCAACACGCCCACTTTCTGACGTAAATGGTCAATGCAAAGTGTCTTGTGGATGTCGTGCATATTAATAAGCCGGCTCGTTCACCAATAAGATGGCGACCGCAGATCAAGGAAGATCAAGGAAGATCAACTTCACCGAAGCAGAAATTGAGGTTCTTGTGGGTGGAAAAACGACAGGAAGTGTTTTTTGGAGGTCACAGCAGTGACGTAACAAATAAGAGAAAATCCACAGAGTGGCACAGCGTTGCTGAAACCGTCAATGCTGTGAGTTCTAAAAAATTACTTCTGTCTTCTTTTTATAACTATATGTATAAAACATCATCTCCCGGTCATGTGACATACTGTCTCGTGTCACTTGTCTAGTGTTTTCCAGACCTTTTTAGTATTCCCCTGTGTGTTTGGTTAGTGTGTGTATTATATGTCATCCTCAGTTTCTAGCCCTTTTTTCTGCATTCGAGTTTGATTCATAACAAAACATTACACTCCCTGTGTTTTCCCTTTCTCACTGTTTTACCTGAACACATCGAGTACTGTAAAACTTAGAACACACCAAAATATATTATAGTAATAGAGTCTGATGTGATATCTGTGTATTTTCTGTCATGTGAGGTTTTGTAATCCAGTAAAATTACACCTGACATTGTGGTTTAACCTTCATCCTGATCATTTAGTGTGACATTAAATGCTGTAAAAAATATTTAAGCATCACTAATGTTGAAAAACTACCTGGAAACATCTCACCCATCTATGCAGCTGTCAGTAAGATGCAGCCAGCCCAGCAGCACCCCCTGCCTTCCTATCTGGACTACAGATCCAACAGTTCCATCAAGTCCTATCAGACCACATACTTCGCTAGTCACTGCTCCGAGGGCCCTGACAGTAGTACCTTTGTCTATAACATCAGCCTAGGGACAGGGATGGACTTGTTAGGGGGTCCCTGTGACAACAAAGACCTGAATCATCCAGAGTCCAGGACTGGAGAAGATCCTTTCTGTGATGGACCACTGACACCCAAGACTTCCTACAGGTACTGAGCTCATACTCCTGTCACATTGGCATAAAAGCAAAGTGAAACCGACCAGATAAAGTGTCTGTCTTCCTGTCTGTCCTTGTTTGATGTCTACTTCATCTCAACTATCCAATATTTCTAATCTGAAGAGTCAGGTTTGGAACTAGTTTGTTTGAAAACAGCTGTAAAGGTTTACTGGAAATTAGTCTGAATTGGATCTAAAATATAGAAATGTGTCAGTACAGCCTGGAAAATGTTCCTCTAGACTGTTGAAGTGTGAGTTGGATAAGATTATCTCACAAATAGGAACAGATCCAGGAAGAAGATAATTTTTTACTTGTTTTTCAGGTTCAGCATCAGAGCTTTTACTCAGCTGTTTGATGAAGAAACTCCAGACTTAAGAATTTCATCTCCTTTATTCACCGACACCTTCTTGTCTCTGCCTGTTATCACCAAGACCGGTGAGGCCCAATCCACTGTTTACACCCCCCACCCCTAAAAACATCTTGAGTTTAAATAAAAAACAATGTTTGTTTAGGTGAAACAGGTGAACAAGTGTATTTGATAAATGAGTATTAACGTGAAAATCAGCAGGAACTTTCTTCTTCTCTCAGAACCGCTGGGTGGTGTCATTGAAGGTGTGAGCGCTGGACTCTTCCTATTTATCATGATAATCACAGTCACTGCGCTGCTCATCTGCAGGCACAGGGCCCGGAAAACGTAAGTATGCT
The DNA here is from genome assembly GCA_006937955.1 of Pachypanchax playfairii. Taxonomy (NCBI): domain Eukaryota; kingdom Metazoa; phylum Chordata; class Actinopteri; order Cyprinodontiformes; family Aplocheilidae; genus Pachypanchax; species Pachypanchax playfairii. The sequence continues at coordinate 275,407 of SSNP01000197.1, read as the reverse complement.
GAGTCAGAAATGTGTGGCAGGTACACAGGATAAATATTTTTGTGACACCACACCTGAGTGTGACACCACACCAGAGTGTGACGCAACACCAGAGTGTGACGCCACACCAGAGTGTGACGCAACACCAGAGTGTGACGCAACACCAGAGTGTGACGCCACACCAGAGCGTGACGCCACACCAGAGCGTGACACCACACCAGAGCGTGACACCACACCAGAGCGTGACACCACACCAGAGCGTGACACCACACCAGAGCGTGACACCAGACCAGAGCGTGACACCACACCAGAGTGTGACGCAACACCAGAGCGTGACACCACACCAGAGCGTGACACCACACCTGAGCGTGACACCAGAGCGTGACACCACACCTGAGCGTGACACCAGAGCGTGACACCAGAGCGTGACACCAGAGCGTGACACCACACCTGAGCGTGACACCAGAGCGTGACACCAGAGCGTGACACCAGACCAGAGCGTGACACCACACCAGAGCGTGACACCAGACCAGAGCGTGACACCAGACCAGAGCATGACACCAGAGCGTGACTCCACACCAGACCGTGACTCCACACCAGACTGTGACACAACACCAGAGTGTGACTCCACACCAGAGCGTGACTCCACACCAGAGCGTGACTCCACACCAGAGTGTGACACCACACCAGAGCGTGACACCACACCTGAGCGTGACACCACACCTGAGCGTGACACCACACCTGAGCGTGACACCACACCAGAGCGTGACACCACACCAGAGCGTGACACCACACCAGAGCGTGACACCAGAGCGTGACTCCACACCAGAGTGTGACTCCACACCAGAGCGTGACACCACACCAGAGCGTGACACCACACCAGAGCGTGACACCACACCAGAGCGTGACACCACACCAGAGCGTGACACCACACCAGAGCGTGACACCAGACCAGAGCGTGACACCAGACCAGAGCATGACACCAGAGCGTGACTCCACACCAGACCGTGACACCACACCAGAGCGTGACACCACACCTGAGCGTGACACCACACCTGAGCGTGACACCACACCAGAGCGTGACACCACACCAGAGCGTGACACCAGACCAGAGCGTGACACCAGAGCGTGACTCCACACCAGAGCGTGACACCACACCAGATCGTGACACCACACCAGAGCGTGACACCAGACCAGAGCGTGACACCAGACCAGAGCATGACACCAGAGCGTGACTCCACACCAGACCGTGACTCCACACCAGAGCGTGACACCACACCAGAGCGTGACACCACACCAGAGCGCGACACCACACCAGAGCGTGACACCAGACCAGAGCGTGACACCAGAGCGTGACTCCACACCAGAGTGTGACTCCACACCAGAGTGTGACTCCACACCAGAGCGTGACTCCACACCAGAGCGTGACTCCACACCAGAGCGTGACACCACACCAGAGCGTGACACCACACCAGAGCGTGACACCAGAGCGTGACACCAGAGCGTGACACCAGAGCGTGACACCACACCTGAGCGTGACACCAGAGCGTGACACCAGACCAGAGCACCACACCAGAGCGTGACTCCACACCAGACCGTGACTCCACACCAGACTGTGACACCACACCAGAGCGTGACACCACACCTGAGCGTGACACCACACCAGAGCGTGACACCACACCAGAGCGTGACACCACACCAGAGCGTGACACCACACCAGAGCGTGACACCAGACCAGAGCGTGACACCAGAGCGTGACTCCACACCAGAGCGTGACACCACACCAGAGCGTGACACCACACCAGAGCGTGACACCACACCAGAGCGTGACACCAGAGCGTGACACCACACCAGAGCGTGACACCACACCAGAGCGCGACACCACACCAGAGCGTGACACCACACCAGAGCGTGACACCACACCAGAGCGTGACACCACACCTGAGCGTGACACCACACCTGAGCGTGACACCACACCAGAGCGTGACACCACACCAGAGCGTGACACCAGAGCGTGACACCACACCAGAGCGTGACGCCACACCAGAGCGTGACTCCACACCAGAGCGTGACACCACACCAGAGCGTGACACCAGACCAGAGCGTGACACCAGAGCGTGACACCACACCAGAGCGTGACACCACACCAGAGCGTGACACCACACCTGAGCGTGACACCACACCAGAGCGTGACACCAGAGCGTGACACCACACCTGAGCGTGACACCAGAGCGTGACACCAGAGCGTGACACCAGAGCGTGACACCAGAGCGTGACACCACACCAGAGCGTGACACCACACCAGAGCGTGACACCACACCAGATCGTGACACCACACCAGAGCGTGACACCAGACCAGAGCGTGACACCAGACCAGAGCATGACACCAGAGCGTGACTCCACACCAGACCGTGACACCACACCAGACCGTGACACCACACCAGAGCGTGACACCACACCAGAGCGTGACACCAGACCAGAGCATCACACCAGAGCGTGACACCAGAGCGTGACACCACACCAGACCGTGACACCACACCAGACCGTGACACCACACCAGAGCGTGACACCACACCTGAGCGTGACACCAGAGCGTGACTCCACACCAGAGCGTGACACCACACCAGAGCGTGACACCACACCAGAGCGTGACACCAGAGCGTGACACCAGAGCGTGACACCAGAGCGTGACACCACACCTGAGCGTGACACCAGAGCGTGACACCACACCAGAGCGTGACACCACACCAGAGCGTGACACCAGACCAGAGCGTGACACCAGAGCGTGACTCCACACCAGAGTGTGACTCCACACCAGAGCGTGACACCACACCAGAGCGTGACTCCACACCAGAGCGTGACACCACACCAGAGCGTGACACCACACCAGAGCGTGACACCACACCAGAGCGTGACACCACACCAGAGCGTGACACCACACCTGAGCGTGACACCAGAGCGTGACACCAGAGCGTGACACCAGAGCGTGACACCACACCTGAGCGTGACACCAGAGCGTGACACCAGAGCGTGACACCAGACCAGAGCGTGACACCACACCAGAGCGTGACACCACACCAGAGCGTGACACCAGACCAGAGCGTGACACCAGAGCGTGACTCCACACCAGAGCGTGACACCACACCAGAGCGTGACACCACACCAGAGCGTGACACCACACCAGAGCATGACACCAGACCAGAGCGTGACTCCAGACCAGAGCATGACACCAGAGCGTGACTCCACACCAGAGCGTGACACCACACCAGAGCGCGACACCACACCAGAGCGTGACACCACACCAGAGCGTGACACCACACCAGAGCGTGACACCACACCAGAGCGTGACACCACACCAGAGCGTGACACCACACCAGAGCGTGACACCACACCAGAGCGTGACACCACACCAGAGCGTGACACCAGAGCGTGACACCAGACCAGAGCGTGACACCACACCAGAGCGTGACACCACACCAGAGCGTGACACCACACCTGAGCGTGACACCACACCTGAGCGTGACACCACACCAGAGCGTGACACCACACCAGAGCGTGACACCACACCAGAGCGTGACACCACACCAGAGCGTGACACCAGACCAGAGCATGACACCAGAGCGTGACTCCACACCAGACCGTGACTCCACACCAGACTGTGACACCACACCAGAGCGTGACACCACACCTGAGCGTGACACCACACCTGAGCGTGACACCACACCTGAGCGTGACACCACACCAGAGCGTGACACCACACCAGAGCGTGACACCACACCTGAGCGTGACACCACACCAGAGCGTGACACCAGACCAGAGCGTGACACCAGACCAGAGCGTGACACCAGAGTGTGACTCCACACCAGACCGTGACTCCACACCAGACCGTGACTCCACACCAGACTGTGACACCACACCAGAGCGTGACACCACACCTGAGCGTGACACCACACCTGAGCGTGACGCAACACCTGAGCGTGACTCCACACCTGAGCGTGACTCCACACCAGAGTGACTCCACACGAGAGTGTGACTCCACACGAGAGTGTGACTCCACACCAGAGTGTGACTCCACACCAGAGTGTGACTCCACACCAGAGTGTGACTCCACACCAGAGTGTGACTCCACACCAGAGTGTGACTCCACACCTGAGTGTGACGCAACACTAGAGTGTGACGCCACACCAGAGCGTGACACCACACCTGAGCGTGACTCCACACCTGAGCGTGACTCCACACCTGAGCGACTCCACACGAGAGTGTGACTCCACACTAGAGTGTGACTCCACACCAGAGTGTGACTCCACACCAGAGTGTGACTCCACACCAGAGTGTGACGCAACACCAGAGTGTGACTCCACACCAAAGTGTGACTCCACACCAGAGTGTGACTTCACACCTGAGCGTGACGCCACACCTGAGCGTGACGCCACACCTGAGTGTGACGCCACACCAGAGCGTAACACCACACCAGAGCGTGACACCACGCCTGAGCGTGACGCCACACCTGAGAGAATCCGGAATAGCGCTACAACTGGTGGCAGCTTGTTGGAGTAGCTCTGTGACTTAGCTAGCATTTGCTAGCATTTTTTGTTCTTTTTGAGTATTTCTTGCTAGTTTTTTCTTCTGGAAATATTTTCTAAATACTCGAGTTTTTTGCTTGATTTCTCACTTTTTTGTGACTTGTTTTGGTGCGTAACCATGGCAACAAGAGACTTGTTTACAAGAAAGAGCAGCTAACTGACATTTCTAAAGCTGAAATAATCCTCAAATTGAAACTCTGGATCCCTGATGAGCTCAAAAGAAGATGATGTGGATGCAGAACAGGGGCAAAGTGAAGAGAGAGAAAGAGGAAGCTTAAACCTTCACTTCCATCAGTCATATTGATAAATGTGAGATCTCTTTGTTAACAAAATGGATGAACTTGAAACTCTGTTGAAGACCCAGTCAGAGTATCAGGAATGCAGCATCATGTGTTTTACTGAGACATGGCTAAAGGAACATATCCTGGACTCCAGTGTGTCTCTGTCTGACTTTCAAACAATACGGGCAGACAGAGATTTGAAAAGGAGCGGCATTAGAAGAGGAGTTTGTCAGCTGATCACATCTGCAGTCACCTGTTGGGGGCGGAGCATCAGAGCAAGTGACATGAAGAGGCTGAACAGATGGATAATGAGGACTGATTCTGTCCTGGAGACTGAACTGGAGTCTCTTGTGTGTGGTCAGGGGTGAAGAAGATCACAAGCTTAAAGCAGAAGGAGGATCACTTAGATCCTCTGGATAGAGCCAATGAACTGAGCATGTTCTTCGACAGGTTCAGTTTAGAAACAAGCCCAATATCTTCCTCTCCTGCTGCAAGCCACCATCCCTTTATCCACAGCTTCCCTGTCACACCTCAGCTGTCTCACCTTCTACCTCGGTCATTAAATGCCGTTTCTGGTGCTTTTCCATCATGTCCAACATCAGAAGAAGCTGGTGTCTCCATTGCCTCCACCTCTCACCTGTCTGTATCTAGCAGTCAGATGAAGAAGCAGCTGGAGAGACTGAACAGGAACAAGGCAGCTGGTCCAGATGGTGTAAGCCCCAGAGTCCTAAAGGCTTGTGCAGATCAGCTATGTGGGATTCTGCAGCATATTTTCAACCTCAGCCTCACCCAGGAGAAGGTACCAGTTCTATGGAAAACATCCTGCCTTGTTCCACAACCAAAGACATCTCATCCATTGTCCCCTAACGACTACAGGCCTGTTGTCCTGAACATCCCATATCATGAAAGTCTTGGAGAAACTCATGTTGGTTCACCTAAATAAGCAAACAAGCATGTTTCAAGACCCACTGCAGTTTGTTTACTGCTGTGGGGTTGGAGTGGATGACGCCATCATACACCTGCTTCAGCAAACCCACTGTCACCTGGACAAAGCAGGCAGCACACTGTGAGGATCATGTTTTTTATTTCTCCAGTGTATGTAACACAATTCAGCCTGTTTTACTGCGTAAAAACCTCCAGAAGACACAGGTAGATGCCTCCACACTCACCTGGATTAAGGACTACCTGACAAACAGACAACAGTTTATGAGAGTGAATTTGCTAATTCAAAATCAAACACACTTTATTAATCCCTGAAGGGAAATGAGATGTCATAGTAACTCTTTTTTTTTCTTCAGGGAGCCAAATGATCTCTTAGGCAGAATTCAAACTATTCAGATAGAAGGATGCTCCCCAGAGATCTTGCTAGTGGAAAGGGTGTCCCTCAAAGTTCTGTGCTGGTTCCATTGTTATTGACTATTTATATTAATAATCTTGATAAATAAATAGTCACAACTTAACATTTCATTTGTTTGCTGATGACACTATTAAATATTGCTCAGCACCCACTCCTGCTGAGGCCTTTTACCATGTACAACTAATTTTGGTGGATTCCAAAAATATTTTTTTCTATTTTGTTGTTTTGTTTGCATTTAGAACATATGCATGTTCTTTACCACTTTAAAAGCTGAAATATATATGGAATCTTTAACTGATGTCTCCAGTGTGTCAGTCACTGGGATATTTTTGTATGTAAAGCTATCTTGAGTATCATACTGTTTGAATCTGGAGTGTTGATGTGAATTAGACTTGTTTCTGTTTGGTGGCTTAAAGGACTTTTCTTATGAACTGGTGTTGTCTAAATAAAAATGAATTTTACATAAGACAAGTACACTTCACCTGAGAGTTACAGAACTCCTGATTAGTACACTTGATGATGTAATTCATTTTCAGGTGTGTAACATCTGTGTGTCACATCAACAGCACCTTCTTGTATCAGCATGAATGAGCTGTTTGTGCTGCTGTGTTTCTATCAGGGTAGACGAGAGGCCTGTGGCCAGGAGGAACATACGTAGAGAACGATCAAATGCAGGAATCCATTTGGGAATCAGAGGGTAAGAACATATCAATTTACCAATTAATATTGAGAATAAGACCAAAGAGAATATAGATATATAGAAAGTAATTTAGTGTGTAAGTAATTGTGCATGCTTTAATGCAATTGTAATGTTTCCAGGCAGAAGAGTGGAGGGTTGTACTATGATGCATAGCCAGCAACACTGAGCTAAAAGTGGGAGTTTTTAGTTTAAAGATTTTTTTTAATAAAGAGTCTGAACTTCATACTGAGTTCATTGGAGTTAGGCTAATACAGTGCTGTTTTTATACTGTAGTTTTATGAAATCTGTTTATGTACTTCCACACAACTGCATTTGTACTTTAGTCAGGAAAATAAATTAATTATTGTTTGTGAATGGAGATGAGCTTATGAGGCAGGTTTTCTGCTAACACTGAATCAGTTCAGATCAATATTCATTAAATTAAATGTATTTTCTTCTTGTTTATCAGCAGCAGGAGAATATCCAGGTGAGATTTTAAACTTTTTCATTTTGTTTTTAAACATCCTTTTTTTTCTTAAGCCTTACATCTTTTGCTTTTTGCTTTTAGTCCCATCAAGATTGTGAGCTTTGAGTCACATTACAACAAACTCCTCTCTGACTCCAACTATCTTTTGTCTCAGGAGTATGAGGTCAGTCATCTTTTATTCACTTATCAATTGACCAACATCCTGGGTATCATTTTTATTTCAACCTTGTTTTATTGATTTCAGACATGACAGACCAATGTAGCAGCAGTAAAGTCAGTTATGATGTAATAATAATAATAATAATAATAACAACACATTGTGATATAAAGTGGGCCGGTCTGAGGCATGAAACTCCAGGGCTGAAAATGAGTCCCACTGGAACCGGTGACCCTCTGGTTACTAGATGACCTGCTCTACCACCTGAGCCACGGCCGCCCCGGCTAAAATTTGTTCTCGAAGTAGCTGAGACACGTCACCAACATGTACTTTGAGTACTAAGATGGTTTTAGATCTGAGTACATCCTGTCTGTTGGAATCAACTTGCAGTGATTCCCATCAAGAAAAAAACCTCTGTGTTTTTAAAGAATCAAGGATTATATTAAGTTTCTGAAAGTTTTTCAGTCTTTCAGCATCTCCAGCTGACGACTCATTCTGTCATGTTTTGTTGTGTTTGTTTTCTTTCCAAATAGGACCTAAAGGATGTTGGACGTAATCAGCCCCTGGACTCAGCTTTGCTGCCAGAGAATCGTGGAAAAAACCGATACAACAACATCCTGCCCTGTAAGTTAAGTCCTTACCTGTCTCACCTGTCCATCATATCTTAATCTCACATCATCTTTATTTATGTTCAGATGACTCAACAAGGGTGAAGCTATCTTACATGGATGAAGATCCCTGTTCAGATTACATCAATGCCAGCTACATACCAGTAAGACACTTCTTTTTTACTGACAATAAAATAAATACAATCATTTTTTTGACCATTAAACTCCCAGTTCTTCTCTAAACATCTGAAAACTTTTTTTTTGTTGTTGTTATGTTGGACTTTTCTACATGTTTTGGACAGGTTTTAACGTTTGATTGAGACATCAGACTGGAGTTTGGTTTTGGACTAACACTGAACATTAGGCTGTGGCTGGATTTGAACTGACTGTCTGTGACTTTGACATTGTTTTTCATATGATGGTGATCTGATTGTGAAGTTGAGGTGGACTTAGGTTTGGACTAGTTTTTCATGGATTTGGACTGCAACTGTCTTACAGCAGGTATCTGGAATGATCTGATAATCTCCAATGAGGTTTCAAAGGATAGTCTTTAAATGTAGTGACTGTGAATGTTTCACATCTAAAACCTGAGAAACATGTGGAACATCTGCAGAACCAGACACAGACCTTCAACATGTAACCCAAAAGAGGAACTTTTAACCACCAAAGACTCAGAATTGCAACAACTTCATCCTCCAGAAAACTATACACTGCTGAAAAAACTGAAGAGAACACTCATGTCTCGCTCCATCTGGGACATGTCTCGCTCCATCTGGGACGTGTCTCGCTCCATCTGGGACAACATGTCTCGCTCCATCTGGGACAACATGTCTCGCTCCATCTGGGACGTGTCTCGCTCCATCTGGGACGTGTCTCGCTCCATCTGGGACAACATGTCTCGCTCCATCTGGGACAACATGTCTCGCTCCATCTGGGACGTGTCTCGCTCCATCTGGGACAACATGTCTCGCTCCATCTGGGACAACATGTCTCGCTCCATCTGGGACAACATGTCTCGCTCCATCTGGGACAACATGTCTCGCTCCATCTGGGACAACATGTCTCGCTCCATCTGGGACATGTCTCGCTCCATCTGGGACGTGTCTCGCTCCATCTGGGACAACATGTCTCGCTCCATCTGGGACAACATGTCTCGCTCCATCTGGGACATGTCTCGCTCCATCTGGGACGTGTCTCGCTCCATCTGGGACAACATGTCTCGCTCCATCTGGGACAACATGTCTCGCTCCATCTGGGACATGACTCGCTCCATCTGGGACAACATGTCTCGCTCCATCTGGGACATGTCTCGCTCCATCTGGGACAACATGTCTCGCTCCATCTGGGACATGTCTCGCTCCATCTGGGACGTGTCTCGCTCCATCTGGGACAACATGTCTCGCTCCATCTGGGACAACATGTCTCGCTCCATCTGGGACAACATGTCTCGCTCCATCTGGGACAACATGTCTCGCTCCATCTGGGACATGCTCGCTCCATCTGGGACAACATGTCTCGCTCCTTCTGGGACATGACTCGCTCCATCTGGGACAACATGTCTCGCTCCATCTGGGACAACATGTCTCGCTCCATCTGGGACAACATGTCTCGCTCCATCTGGGACATGACTCGCTCCATCTGGGACAGCATGTCTCGCTCCATCTGCGACATGTCTCGCTCCATCTGGGACGTGTCTCGCTCCATCTGGGACAACATGTCTCGCTCCATCTGGGACAACATGTCTCGCTCCATCTGGGACAACATGTCTCGCTCCATCTGGGACAACATGTCTCGCTCCATCTGGGACAACATGTCTCGCTCCATCTGGGACATGTCTCGCTCCATCTGGGACGTGTCTCGCTCCATCTGGGACAACATGTCTCGCTCCATCTGGGACAACATGTCTCGCTCCATCTGGGACAACATGTCTCGCTCCATCTGGGACATGACTCGCTCCATCTGGGACAACATGTCTCGCTCCATCTGGGACGTGTCTCGCTCCATCTGGGACAACATGTCTCGCTCCATCTGGGACAACATGTCTCGCTCCATCTGGGACATGACTCGCTCCATCTGGGACAACATGTCTCGCTCCATCTGGGACAACATGTCTCGCTCCATCTGGGACATGTCTCGCTCCATCTGGGACGTGTCTCGCTCCATCTGGGACAACATGTCTCGCTCCATCTGGGACAACATGTCTCGCTCCATCTGGGACAACATGTCTCGCTCCATCTGGGACAACATGTCTCGCTCCATCTGGGACATGACTCGCTCCATCTGGGACAACATGTCTCGCTCCATCTGGGACTTCTCGCTCCATCTGGGACATGACTCGCTCCATCTGGGACAACATGTCTCGCTCCATCTGGGACAACATGTCTCGCTCCATCTGGGACAACATGTCTCGCTCCAGCTGGGACAACATGTCTCGCTCCATCTGGGACATGTCTCGCTCCATCTGGGACGTGTCTCGCTCCATCTGCGACAACATGTCTCGCTCCATCTGGGACAACATGTCTCGCTCCATCTGGGACAACATGTCTCGCTCCATCTGGGACATGTCTCGCTCCATCTGGGACGTGTCTCGCTCCATCTGGGACAACATGTCTCGCTCCATCTGGGACATGACTCGCTCCATCTGGGACGTGTCTCGCTCCATCTGGGACAACATGTCTCGCTCCATCTGGGACAACATGTCTCGCTCCATCTGGGACAACATGTCTCGCTCCATCTGGGACATGACTCGCTCCATCTGGGACAACATGTCTCGCTCCATCTGGGACAACATGTCTCGCTCCATCTGGGACAACCTGTCTCGCTCCATCTGGGACATGTCTCGCTCCATCTGGGACGTGTCTCGCTCCATCTGGGACAACATGTCGCGCTCCATCTGGGACAACATGTCTCGCTCCATCTGGGACATGACTCGCTCCATCTGGGACAACATGTCTCGCTCCATCTGGGACATGTCTCGCTCCATCTGGGACGTGTCTCGCTCCATCTGGGACAACATGTCTCGCTCCATCTGGGACAACATGTCTCGCTCCATCTGGGACAACATGTCTCGCTCCATCTGGGACATGACTCGCTCCATCTGGGACAACATGTCTCGCTCCATCTGGGACAACATGTCTCGCTCCATCTGGGACAACATGTCTCGCTCCATCTGGGACATGTCTCGCTCCATCTGGGACGTGTCTCCTCCATCTGGGACAACATGTCTCCCTCCATCTGGGACAACATGTCTCGCTCCATCGGGGACATGACTCGCTCCATCTGGGACAACATGTCTCGCTCCATCTGGGACAACATGTCTCGCTCCATCTGGGACAACATGTCTCGCTCCATCTGGGACATGACTCGCTCCATCTGGGACAACATGTCTCGCTCCATCTGGGACAACATGTCTCGCTCCATCTGGGACATGTCTCGCTCCATCTGGGACGTGTCTCGCTCCATCTGGGACAACATGTCTCGCTCCATCTGGGACAACATGTCTCGCTCCATCGGGGACAACATGTCTCGCTCCATCTGGGACATGTCTCGCTCCATCTGGGACGTGTCTCGCTCCATCTGGGACAACATGTCTCGCTCCATCTGGGACAACATGTCTCGCTCCATCTGGGACAACATGTCTCGCTCCATCTGGGACATGTCTCGCTCCATCTGGGACGTGTCTCGCTCCATCTGGGACAACATGTCTCGCTCCATCTGGGACAACATGTCTCGCTCCATCTGGGACAACATGTCTCGCTCCATCTGGGACATGACTCGCTCCATCTGGGACAACATGTCTCGCTCCATCTGGGACATGTCGCGCTCCATCTGGGACAACATGTCTCGCTCCATCTGGGACATGTCTCGCTCCATCTGGGACATGACTCGCTCCATCTGGGACAACATGTCTCGCTCCATCTGGGACATGTCGCGCTCCATCTGGGACAACATGTCTCGCTCCATCTGGGACATGTCTCGCTCCATCTGGGACATCATGTCCACGTTGCACCACAGACTGTCCAGGAGTTGGTGGATGCTTTAGTCCGGGTCTGGGAGGAGATCCCTCAGGAAACCATTCCCCTCATCAGGAGCTGCCCAGGTGTTGTAGAGAGGTCATACAGGTACATGGAGGCCACGCCCACTACTGAGCATCATTCTGACTTGTTTTAAGGATGTTACATCAAAGCTGGATCAGCCCTTTCGTGTGTTTGAGAGTGACTCTAAATCCTGACCTATATCTGATTTCTATTGATAATGTTTGTGTGATTTTGTTGTCAGAACATTCAACTATGTAAAGAACAAAATATTTAATAAAAATATTTCATTCATTCAGATCTATGATGTTTTATTTTTGCCCTCCCTTTATGTTTTTGAGTTGTGTATTTATCAACAGCCATTTAAATATATCATTGGCCTTTTTTTCTTGTTTGTACTGCCCTCTAGGGGCATACTGCCCTCTTCTGGCAGCTTGGTTGTACTGTGCTCTTCTGGCAATTTTATGCTCTGCTGCCCTCTGCTGGCAGCTTGTTTATACTGGTCTCTGCTGGCATACTGCCCTCTGCTGGCAGCTTGGTTGTACTGGTCTCTGCTGGAAGCTTGTTTATACTGCCCTCTGCTGGCAGCTTGTTTATACTGCCCTCTGCTGGCATACTGCCCTCTGCTGGAAGCTTGTTTATACTGGTCTCTGCTGGTATACTGCCCTCTGCTGGAAGCTTGTTTATACTGGTCTCTGCTGGTATACTGCCCTCTGCTGGAAGCTTGTTTATACTGGTCTCTGCTGGTATACTGCCCTCTGCTGGAAGCTTGTTTATACTGGTCTCTGCTGGCAGCTTGTTTGTACTGTGCTCTGCTGGCATACTGCCCTCTGCTGGCAGCTTGTTTATACTGGTCTCTGCTGGTATACTGCCCTCTGCTGGAAGCTTGTTTATACTGGTCTCTGCTGGTATACTGCCCTCTGCTGGAAGCTTGTTTATACTGGTCTCTGCTGGTATACTGCCCTCTGCTGGAAGCTTGTTTATACTGGTCTCTGCTGGCAGCTTGTTTATACTGGTCTCTGCTGGTATACTGCCCTCTGCTGGAAGCTTGTTTATACTGGTCTCTGCTGGTATACTGCCCTCTGCTGGAAGCTTGTTTATACTGGTCTCTGCTGGCAGCTTGTTTGTACTGTGCTCTGCTGGCATACTGCCCTCTGCTGGCAGCTTGTTTATACTGGTCTCTGCTGGTATACTGCCCTCTGCTGGAAGCTTGTTTATACTGGTCTCTGCTGGTATACTGCCCTCTGCTGGAAGCTTGTTTATACTGGTCTCTGCTGGCAGCTTGTTTGTACTGTGCTCTGCTGGCATACTGCCATCTGCTGGCAGCTGGTTTATACTGCACTTTGCTGGGCCGATAACTTCTGCTGCTCATTGTCTTTTCATCTTGTCCTTCTTTCGTAAAACTGACTTTGCACCCCTGTTTGGACAGACTGAGTAATTGCAAGGCTTTATACATTTCAAATGTAGGCAAGCAGAGTCTCCCTGTTGTGGTTTACATGAGTCAATACACTTTATAATTGAAAAGAGTCCATTTCATGCTTTTAATTGAAAGGTTTAGTTAATATAAAGCAAATTGTCATTTTAAAATAAATGAATTGCTTTTTATTTCATGTAATGAATTCTAGTTTATCATTCATTCTGTTTTTTTAAATATATTCATACTTGCTGTGTAATTTTTCCTTCTTTGTACTGCGCTCTGCTGGCATAATGCCTTCTGCTGCCCACTGTCTTTTCAATCTAGTCCAGGGGTGGCCAACTCCAGGCCTCGAGAGCCACTATCCTGCACATTTTAGATGTTCCCCTGCTTCAACTCACCTGCTGCAAATGAACAGGTCGTTAACAGGCTTCTACAGGATTTAGTGAGAGGTTGCAGATTTGAATCAGGTGTGTTGAAGCAGAGGAACATCTAAAATATGCAGGATAGTGGCTCTTGAGGCCTGGAGTTGGCCACCCCTGGACTAGTCCATCTTTAGTAAAACTGACTTTGTGCCTGTGGGGACAGACTGATTAATTGCAAGACTATATACATTTCAAATGTAGGTATGCAGACCCCGTTGGGGTTTACGCGAGTCATTACGTTAATTCTAGTTTATCATTTATTCTGTTTATTTATATATATACATACTTGCTGTGTAATTTTTCCTTGTTTGTACTGTGCTCTAGGGGCATACTGCTCTTTGCTGGTAGCTTGGTTGTACTGTGCTTTGTTGGCATACTGCCATGAAAAGGGCACTTTCTTAGTCTGAGGTCAAGGCGCAGGTGCTCTAGCACCACCAGGGTATATATGTGCATGCAATAGACCTCATAACTGAGTGGGCTGTAGAACTTGTAGTACTCCAAAGGTGAACTTGTGCAAATTACAAATAAAAAGACAGCTGACAAGAACTATGATAACTTCAAGATACTACAAAGGAGTATTTGCACCATTGTAGACAAAATAATAATATAGTTTAGATAAATTTCCACCCATAAAACTTCAATTTTGAGATTATATTAACATTTTTTCCAGGGAAAATGCCACATATTCTCTGATGTCAAAAAGTCACAAATTTGTAAAAGAAAACTCAGAAATTTCCATGATTAGAGGCATAAATTTTCAATATTTAAACTAAGATTGTTTCAGACTTGTACTTGTACTGTTTCGGATCTCCACTGGAAAAAAGTGTATCTTAAGAAGACTGAAAGGGCTACTGGATTCTGCAGTTCTGTCTAAAACTCTTCTTATCTTGTTTTGGCTGGGCCTAAGGTCAACACTTCAAACTCCCCTGAGGAGAATGCACTCGGGTCACTCGGTTCCCCTCCCCTGTCCCCTCTCACTACAAATGCCAAGCTGGAGCAGACTGACTTTTAAGAACAGAGATTTCCAGACAAAAACATGCTCAGTGACGGTGTTTACATTCTTGCAACACATCCACATCATACATAGCAGACACGCCCCTTAATGACCTCATTGTGTGTGCGCGGTATCTGTTCACCCCCCTGTTAAGAAGTTTTTTGTCTTCCATCCAGCGCCCCCCTTGTGGGCACTGGGTGTGAGGAACCTTTTTTCCCCTCCTCCTGACCTCATGTAGTCTCATTCATCTGTTTTTTTCTAACACACAGGTTTATGCGTGCTTATGTACAGTATAAGTAGGTACATATATATGTATGTATTCTCCAGTGTGACCCTGGCTGACATGAGCAATGTGCACCAGCTTTAAGGGCCTGGCAGCCTGGAGAGTGATGGTCAAGCTGTTCTCTGTATCTCCACATAATTTCTCCCGTGGGACAATACAGGCATATCAAAAATCAAAGATATTTTCTGACAATATAAAGTCAGAAATTACCATTAAGGTTTTGAGCTGCAGAGACTGTGAGGAAGAAGCTGCAACATGGCTGCATCAAGTAGCCTCAATCTTGTTTTGCTGTAATAACTAGTGTTACACACGTGCACAGAGTCCAATCCAGACCTTTAGGTTATCTCAGAGAAAAGGATCTCAGCAATCTAACAATGTGGTAAATGCTTACATTCTGTACTGTAGGTTGAAACCAGGTCCACATAAGTCCATGATATCCTTTTTTGTAGGGCACTCTCAGAGGACTTCTAGAGGGCAAAACAAAAAAGCCGAGTAAGACAGTAGGGAAGACTTTCACTGTGGGGGCGGGGAATCCCACTTAGACTGATGGAGCTCCACTGTGTCATGATTTGTGGTTTAGGCTGGACCGTATGCAGGAAGGCTGAGGAGAGGCAGGGGATGAGTAGAAAGAAAAACGCTTTTATTAAAGAAAACAAATAAGCTAACATTGCAACAAAAAGTATATACAGACTGGTGAACGGGGACAACAAGGCACATTGGGGAGAATGATATGCACACACAAGTGACCGAGAATGACAGAGGTATTTAAAAAGAGGACAGATGATTACATAATGGGGACAGCCAGGTAGAGGAGCAGGAAGAACCTAATCAGAGGGATGTGGAACAGCTTGAGAATAACCAGATGGAGGACTGAGGGACTGTAAATGATCAGCAAGAATTGGGGGACAAATATATGGGGGGGGGGATCTACAAAAACCCACACTCGGAACGCAGAAGGAAAAAAACAAAATATAGAGCAAATAACAAAACCCTGACTAACCAATACATCTAGTTCACATCAAGGGACATGGGAATCAGAAAACAATCAACACTAGAATACAAAACAAAGTGAAAAGACCCACAACCCTAACACACTGGTTTGGAAACACAGACTGCAGGTCGGACTTTGCCGAGTGCTCGCCGACCGACCGACCCCGACCCGCCCTAAAGGTGGAGGACTGATGAAGTCCAGGTGCAGCCAGTGTGGTGTTGCTGTGTACCTGCTTCCAGAGGTACCTGTTGTGCTGAGTTTTTCTTTAGAGTCCTAGACTCTCCAAGGCACCAAACCTTGCTATGATCCCAAATCACTGTGACCTCCAGTCGCTAAACTCCAGCACTGCATGTTCTTTTCTTTCCGTGTCGTCCTGCAAACAGTTAGTCAACAAATAACTTCACACAAACACCAATTTCATTTGCCGGGAACAAGGTGCCTGGTCAAAGATTTTTTGGGTTGATCATGCCCTTTTATTCAAACAAGTTCAAGTAGTTACATCATACAGGATGCGCATAACAGCAAATCAGAAACAGGCTTGTGTTCAAAAAGTCATACCCTGATTGGCTAAACTAGTTGCTAAGGCCCTTGATCCTCTCCTCTTCTGCATATTTAATCATTATAACTGCTGGTCAGCATCTACATGTTTGTCCTGAGTTGCAGAACTGGACTTCAAACAGAAGATAAAAACTGAGACTGACTTGTTGCTGAAGCCATCCTGATAAGGACCCAAAACCATTGTTCTTAAACTCAGTGTCAGCATTATGATAAGACCATCTCCTGCCTTGCTTGACTCTGTGGGGAAATACCTAATCAATCTTGTGAAAACAAAGTTATCAGCTGAAGAGGGGACTTTCTTGAACTAAAAAAACATAACACTATAAGCTATAAAATAACTCACTTACTAATAAGAAATAATTGTTCATACCACACGCTAAAAGATTACACATTGTGTCATCTGGTCAGGTAGGACAAATGGAAACTGGACTGAGTAAATCCTTTTGTAGAGAAATAAAATGTACTGACATTGTTTTTGTTTTTATACAGACAAAATAACAAAAGGCCAAAGTAATGGACGTCTCATGCATTAACTCTTCACATTCCATTTCTTTAAATCTAATTTAACTTTTGCTTTGTTCTTAGGGGAATAACTTCCGTCGGGAATACATTGCTACACAGGGCCCTCTGCCAGGAACAAAGGATGATTTCTGGAAGATGGTGTGGGAGCAGAATGTCCATAACATGGTGATGGTCACTCAATGTGTTGAGAAAGGCCGGGTGGGTAGAAAACAGGATGCATCCTCACTGTGTCATAGATCAACTGAAACAGTTTATTTAAAATTCACCCGAACGTTGTTAGTGTGATTTTCAGGTTCTGTGATTGGGGTTAGACAGTGATTTTGTCCCTTCTCTATACAGATGAAGTGTGATCACTACTGGCCCTTTGATCAGGATCCACTGTACTATGGAGACCTGATAGTCCAGATGCTTTCTGAGTCAGTTCTGCCTGAGTGGACGATCCGAGAGTTCAGAATCTGCAGTGTATGTTCTCTGTAACTGAGTCAGCTGGTAGTTTACTCATGGAATAAAAGTGTTTAAAACCAGATTTTATGTCCCGATGTGTTCAGGAGGAGCAGTTGAACTTCAACCGTCTTGTTCGTCAGTTTCACTACACGGTGTGGCCCGATCACGGAGTCCCAGAAAGTACTCATTCCCTCGTCCAGTTTGTCCGGACTGTCCGAGACTACGTCAACAGGACTCCTGGTTCTGGTCCCACTGTGGTCCACTGCAGGTAAAATATATTCTGAAATCAAAGGTCAACTTCACTCTGACTTAAGAAATGCACTATAAGTACACGCCATTTTTCATTTACTCTAAACCCATAACCAGAAAGAGCTGAGCAGAAAACTAAGATTGATATAAAGCAGATTCTGCTTTGATTCCTCCGATACCTTGATTTCTTATTATTTAACCTATTGGATGCATTGTTAATTCAAACTTTGGCTTTCATAACCAAAGCTTTTTCAGTGCTGTTAAACAGCTCACATATTCTGAACCCAGATCAGCATCTGGACAGTCCTGTTAACTTTTTTTTTATGCAGTAAACTAAATGTTTTTTGACTGGAGTCTGGTTTGGATTTTAGTGCTGGTGTGGGCCGCACAGGAACCTTTATTGTATTGGATCGAGTGCTGCAATTACTGGACACAAGGGACACATTGGATATCTATGGCACAGTCTTTGACCTGCGACTCCACCGATCAAATATGGTGCAGACTGAGGTAGGACTGACACATCAAAAAAGTGTGTCATCAAATTGCTGCATCATGATATCATATCTTTTTTTTTAAGATCAAATATATTATTTTTCATATCACCAACACTTTTAATGTAGAAATAATAATGTTTCTTTGGGCTAAATTAGTGTACAAAAACAAAAAACACAGGTTTGTTTTGCTCTGCGGGAACTTTTTTATAGTTCTTAAAACCACCTAATCCAGTTCCACTTCCAACCATACAGTCTGACAGCTGCAGGGAGAACTTACATTTGATCCTCTGGGATGCAGTAGTCTTTCATTTTAAGAGTTTCCCAGGGCACTTAATGTGTTGTGTATTTAGTGAGAGTCGCTACCCAGAGTAGACTTTAAGCTATGGGCACAAATGTTCTTACAAACGATAGGTTCTTACAAATCTCCCATTTCCTGCAAATTCTGGAGATTGTAGATTTTTGTGGAGGTGGCATAGTTTTGTACAGCATCTTTAGGAAGTTGGCAAGAACTGCTTGAAGCATCGTTGAGAGAATAAAAGTGATTTTTTGTTGTATTCTATATGTAAAGTTTTTATATTCTTCTTAGGGATGCCTTGAAACCCTCCTACAGTGTACTAACAGCTAGATGGCACCCTTGTGTTCAAGTCATTACAATTTCAAATGGTTGCAATGAAGATCCTACAGGTTTCAGCACAGTTTGTCAGGGAATATTAGTGGTGGCTGTCCAATAACTCCATTTTCTGTTGATCATCACATCTGCTCAGAAATTTGTGGATAAGTTGGTCATTTTCAAGATCTCAATAAATCAGAAAAAGCTTCAACTTCACCTTCTACAGCTACAGGATGAAGCAAAAGAAGATCTACTGGCTGTAGCTGCAGCTTTTGTTCTGAACCGGCAGGAGGACCTGGAGAGAAGATGCTGACTCTGTTCTTTCATGATGTGGGAAGTGGGATGTTAGGGCAACAGGCCTGTAGTCGTTAGGGGACAATGGATGAGATGTATTTGGTCCTGGAACAAACCAGTATGTTTTCCATAGAACTGGTACCTTCTCCTGGGTGAGGCTGAGGTTGAAGATACGCTGCAGAATCCCACATAGCTGATCTTCACAAGCCTTTAGGACTCTGGGGCTAACACCAGCTGGACCAACTGCCTTGTTCCTTTTCAGTCTCTCCAGCTGCTTCTTCACCTGACTGCTAGATACAGACAGGTGAGAGGTGGAGGCAATGGGGACACCAGCTTCTTCTGATGTTGGAGATGATGGAAAAGCACCAGAAACGGCATTCATGACTGAGGTAGAAGGTGAGACAGTTAAGGTGTGACAGGGAAGCTGTGGACAAAGGGATGGTGGGAGATCTGTTTGACTTGCTGCAGGAGAGGAAGATGTAGTGCTTGTCTCCAAACTGAACCTGTTGAAGAACATGTTCAGCTCATTGGCTCTATCCAGACTTCCATCTAAGTGATCCTCCTTCTGCTTAAAGCTTGTGATCTTCTTCATCCCTGACCACACGTCTCTTATATTGTTTTGCTGGAGCTTGTTCTCCAGTTTTTTCCTGTACACCTGCTTGTTGCTTCTAATCTGGACTTTAAGTTATTTTTGTCAACGTCTCAATACATCCCTGTCTCCCTCCCTGAAAGCTCTTTGTTCTTGTTCAGCAGGGAAGTTCTTCACTGTTCTGGTGGGGATGATGTTGTCCACACAGAAGTTTAAATAGTCAGTCACACACTCAGTCATAGCATTGATGTCCTCTCCATGTGGCTCACAGAGTGCATCCCAGTCTGTGGCCTCAAAACATCCTCGAAGAGTTTCTTCAGCTTCCTATGATCACCTCCACACAGTTCTTTTGATCACAGGTTGCCTCTGAACAATGAGAGTCTGTATCTCTTCCTTTGGCCCACTTATTATTCCTGCAGGGTATCCAATCACTGGTGCAGCTGTTTAATGCCCAGGACTTGTTCTTGTCATTGAGCTGACTCTTCAGGACTTACCTTACTCATTATTGGTATTTGGCTGTAGCCGCGTTCCTTGTTACCTCTTTGAGGTCGCCATTTGCTTGTGGGATCCTGAGATACTTGTAACTGTCTTTAATATCTGCTATTGTTCCTTTAGGAAGTGAGACCCTACCTTCCCTCTCTTAGTCACCATCTGACCACACTGCTCAAGTCCGAATAACTTTCCAATGTCTGTGCTGTTGATCCTGGTGGTGTAGATCATTGAGTCAATGTCCTGCTCACTCTTAGCATACAGCTTGGTTTCATCCATGTAGAAGAGGTGACTGATGGTGGCCCCCGTTCCTGAGTTGGTATCCATAGCCAGTCCGGGGCAGCTGTGGCTCAGTGGGTAGAGCGGTCGTCTTCCAGTCAGAAAGGTTGGTGGATCGATCCCAGCTTCTGCCACCACCTTGGGCAAGACAACATGAACCCCATGTTGACCCCCGATTTGCACATCGGGTTGTGTGAGTGTTAGCCCCTACCCTCTCCCCCTGGTTTACATATTGAGTTGTGTGAATGGCTAAATGTCAAACTTGTAGTGTCAAATTGCTTTGAGTGGTCTGAATGACTAGAAAAGCGCTATACAAATACAGGACATTTGTTGATTATTTGGCTGAGGGGATTCAGACCTATGTAGAACAACAGTAGGGACAGAGTACCTTTGATGGACACTTGTGCAAGTGGCTTCAAGGGTGGTTTTCTACATCCTTGATGTGTTGTTCATAGTTCTGAACCCGCCATAAAATTAGTTAAGCCCATCAGGGATGGAGGCATCAGTGACCTTCACCCACGGTTTGACTTTATAGTCTGCTAAGACCTGACGACCTGTGCCATGTTTATCTTGTGAAATCACAAAATTAGTTCCTGATTTTATTTCTGAGTTATAGTCAGCTTCTTGAAAGTGGCAGCAGATATTCTGTAACTAACCTGTCAGCGGTTGGGTTAAAGACAAAGGCTGGTCTTGTTGATGCTATTTGGGGGTTTGTCATACTCAGGTTCAGTTTCTAACAGGCCACTACTCTCCCACCAGGGTCAGTACCTGTACCTTCATGAATGTGTCCGGGATGTCCTGAAAGCCCAAAAGCTGCGCAATGAACAGGAGAACCTTGTCCATCCACTCCAGAGAATGTGAAGTCCAGGTGCCAGAGAAGTGAGTCAGTCAGCAGCCACCGCAGCTCAACAGTGACTGACATCAGCAGAACTGGTCCTTTTCCGAGAAGCTCTGGTTGTATTGCCTAAGGAACAATTATTGTGCTTGATAGAGAAATACAACATTTATTTTTGTATCAGTTTTCATATTCTAATCTGAAATTATGGTTATTTAAGCAATATGAACTGAAGCCAATTTGTGGTTTTACATGGTGTTTCTGTGTCACGATGAAGCTGTTGTTGGAAACAATCTCACAACACTGAACAGTTTGATCAGCTATCTTCAGTACTCCAACAGCTGTAATTCTGGAGGAGGTTGAGATTCGATCCCACATTCCCCACCACCTGTTAAAGGGTGAGACATTGAACCCTGTGTAGAATGGGTTTGTCAATTAGTCTTGTAGTATAAAAGTGTTTTAAAAGGTTGGTTAGACTTAAAAAGTGTTTTGTAAATGCAATTAGTTTACCACTCCAACTGCTGAGTGTCTGTTCAGAAAACCACAGAATCAGTGTGTGTGAGTGTGCGTCTCTGTGTGAGTGTGTTTGTGTATGCCATGCCATGCCATGCCATACCTGTCAACCTTGAGAACTCAGAATTAGGGAGACAGTTAGGGAGAATTGTGGAGACCGTGGTTGAGGTTCATCTGGACGTGTCGGGGGGCAGTTGCTAGTGGTGGTCGGGTGAAATTCGGAAGAAACGTGGCTCCACGAGTCTCCCGGGAAATTTGGAAAGTTGACATGTATGACCATACCATACCAATTTATTTGTAAAGCGCTTTAAACATGGCTTTACAACCAACCAAAGCACTGTATTTAAAAGCATCAATAAAATTATTACCATTATAGCAAACATTAGAAAATCAAGGCAATAACAGTTATTACAAGTGTACCATTAGAAAGACATGAACATCTCAAAGATAAGAAGGAATAACCAAAGAAACTAAATAAAGAGATCAAGTTTACAAGTGGAAAGCCACTGAGAAATAATGGGTTGTTAGATGTGATTTAAACACAGCAAGGGAAGATTCCTGTCTAACCAGGAGATGGAGTGAGTTGGGGCACAGATAAAAAAGCCCTCTCCCCTCTTGACTTGCAACAAGCCTTAGGGACTCTGAGAGCTGATCTGCTGATCTAACACCACAAGGAGGATAGTAAGGATGAAGCAGTTTGAAACATTTTGAAATAGATCCTAAACTGTATGGGCAGCCAGTGAAGTGATTTAAGGATGGGAGTGATGTGCTGTCTTCTGTCAGCTCCAGTGAGAAGCCTTGCAGCTGCATTTTGGACAATCTGAAGTCAAAACAGAGCAGCTTCATTATACCATTAAGGCAAGAGTTGGAATAGTCCAGCAAATATGTAATAAATGCATGAATCACCCATTCCAGAATACTCAGTACAGATTTCAGTTTGGGAATCTGTCTAAGATGGTAGAAGCAATACTTAACTATGCCGTTGACTTGACTGTGTGTTCTTGTTTTTCTACCCTACTGAGGCCCAGTTTAGAGATATTTACTTTCCTTCTGGGGACTGAGGGTTCTTGTGGGGACCGAAGCCCTGGCCTCATACGGGGACTCCCCTTTATAGAGTTAAAGTTCAGCTTTAGAGGTATGGTCTGAATAGAGTTTTAGTTAGGGTTAGGGTTAGGTATAGATCAGTAATGGTTAAGGTTAGGAAAAGGGTTTGGGTTAGGCATAAATCCAGTTACTAAAATTAATGGAAGGCCCCACAAGGATAGCAAAACAAACCAGCGTCTGTGTGTGCATGTGTGTGTGTATGTGTGTGAGGTTGAACAGCAGCACCTACATGTTGCCTGTTTCTCTGTGTGTAGTTGAACGTATTGTCTGTCTTTGAAAAAGTTCATTAAAAATATAACATCAGTACAGATTCCTGTGATTATTGATTCAGAATTTATCCAAACCTGAGTGCAGACCACAACACTGCCTCACTGTCATGTAACAATGTGTAACCACCTGCAAACTAAACTGTGTAACACACTCTGTCATATAACAATGTGCGACAACCTGCAGACTAAACAAAGTCTGGTCTACGGCTCTGTTTGATAGTCTTGTGTGTTTATTTTCCGAACGTATTAGTCTGTATTTTGTACTGCTGTTTCTCAGTTGTCTTTCTTTGCCATGTTGTGGATTTGTCCTGTGTTTCAGGTTTTCCCGAGGCCTGTCCCAACCTCCGCGCATGCGCATTGTCGCGCGTGAAGTGTCGGAAGTTGCGGCAGCAGCTCGCAGTGATTTTAAGACCAACAAACAGCGAACGAGCAAAACTTTGTTTTTAGCTGGAAAAAGTGTTTTTGGATGAGACTTAAGTCCTCGCAGTGAACTTCTAAGGATTGGAAATGGCTTCTGACCGGTTTGGACCGGTTTTTTTTGGTACAGATGAGCGTTAAGATTGTTTTGAAGACGTTGTGATTGTTTTTTGGCGCTCCAGCAGCGCAGAGGAAACATGGAGGATCTACTGCTGTAGCAGACGGTTGCTGTACGCTTGGTTTAAGACACATTTCACCTGCTTCTCCCCTTGCTGGGTGTCCCGAAAGTTCGGATGGTAGAAGTCAACTCGTTAATCGAGCTTGGTGAGTAAGGGTTGGACCGAGGAGGGAAGCGGGCAGACCGCAGCTTGTAGCCACGAAGCTAAAGAGCTCAAATCCGTGTTAGCTGCTGCTAACTAGCTAACTAGCTGTTGCTAGCTAGCTAACGAGCTGCTATTTTAGTGAATTTACTCAGACAAGTGTTACAGCGCGTCTGCTGAAATACGCAGTGTTTCGGTGTGGTTATCTTGGTGTGGGATGAGTTTAGTGGCTTGATTAGCAGTAATTGAGCGTGCACTGTGCGCGCACTCGCTGTGAACACCGCTGCTGAATGAAGAGATTCTGGTTACTTTCAGCTGCTCAAACCTATTGAGTTTGGATTATTTTTGTCTTAATTGACATAATTATACACGTGATCAAGTTTGGGGAAGTAAAAGTATAAACACAATTTGATACAATTATTAAAATGAGATGTTTTTATCAGGGTATTGATGAGAATAATTTTCAGACCTTCGATGAGGTTCAGTTCACTGTTGCAGAACACTGCTTATCTTATCAGAGTAATGACTTAATCTATTTACATGTTGGATTTAAGAGTCAGAGGTGCTGCAGTTTTTCATTCTTTACTGGATTCATTCTTTATTGATTGTTATTTATTGTAGTTTCAAACTAAATTGATCAGTGAGGAGAGCAGTGACCTTATTTTGCAAGTGATGTATTACAGAACATCAGTCTGGCTCAACTGAAGTGTCAGACATTTAGAAATGAGTTAAGAAATTAAGTGGTGTCATGGTTCCACCTGCAGACACACTGAAGCTCTGAGAATGGAAGCGGAGCTGATGGAGGCTGGATCTAGGTGAGTCAATCAGTAGAGATACATCATGTGCTGCTCATGATCTGTGCTAAATGTTTTTGCAATTCCAGGTGTCAAATGGTGCTTTGAAGAAGCCATGGGTAGCTGTTTAAGCTGTCCAGAGAAAGAGTCAGTTCCAGATAATCATCAGAGTAAATTCAAGGTGAGTTCCTGCTTCTACCTGCTTATCTGCCCACCTCCAACCTCATTTTGTAACTTAATCACAAATGACCATTCCACACTCTGATTTCCCAATCACAAATTTATTTTTTCCTGTTTAGTCTACAGTAACATTGAGCAGTTTAAAGACCTACTCTGATGAAAATCATATTTTTTGTGTTGTTAACATGTTCTTGTTGCATTTTTCTGATGTTAGAGGATGCATCTTAAGAAAATTAAGCTCAAAATTGTATTTCTGCCTTCAAATCGCTGTGAATCAGTAGCAGTCATAAACTTAAGACATCGAGACGCTTTAAAATTGTACAAAAGATGATTGAAGTGGGTCTTTAAGTTTTCCTCAGTAGCCAGGTAAATGGATCTGGTAAACCACCTGCAGCTTTTTCTGTCACAGTGAAACTTGAATTTGTCTCTGACATGCAATTTCTATGCTACTTTACTACGTCATATAAGTCAATATCCTATTTGTGTCCTATGGACACTTCAAGTGGGACGTAAACAAAGTGATTTACCATGACAGAACATGGAGAATCTGTGGTTTCTGAGTGTTTTTATATGAAGGAGAAATTGACTCAGGAGACGAGACAATGTGAACAGAACCAGTTCTGATACTGTTTGAGCTGAAATCGGTTCCTTCAAGTTCTGCTGATCAAACACAGTCAGTCTCAGTGTCATGGTGGATTTAAAGGAACAGATAAACAGTCAGATCAGAGCAGAAGAGAAAGAGAAAGAAAAGAGACTAAAATCCATCAGAAATCTGTCCTGGAGTTATTGATGTCTGATCCTGACGTGAGTGACTCGATGGAACTGAGAGTGTTTCTCTTTCTGATTATCTGAGTTCATGTTCATGACTCGTCCTGATGACAGAAAGATCCTGTTGACCTGCAGCTGTCCACCCTCCCCGCGGTGTGTGTGCTTGTTAAGGAGGAGCGGGCTGCCAAAACTGTGTTTGGCTTGTGTTTATATCTCCCGCAAAAGATGAATACAACGTTAATTTACCGTTAAAGCTGATATCCTTGATTTCAAATTGCCTAGCTTAGACTGTCAACAAAGTCATAGAACTCTCAGCCCCTCCCGTCGGGTAGAATTCCTAAGCCACACCCCCCCAGGTTTGGAAACACGCGTAGCCCCAGAAGACGACAGAGTGCAAGACACTGGTCCGCAGTTCATTCAAGTACCGTAACATGGCGGAATCACGGTAAGTGAAAACAATATAACAGCGAACAACTGACATTAATTGTTACTTTGTCCTGAACCTGACGTGGAACCAGCCGGCGGCTGTTTCTCCTGCTGTGACATGGTAGAGCGGTGAACACTCCCAGCAGTGGTGTGTTGCGGTAATATGTCTCAGTTTTTTAGGAGCACAGAAGCCAAATAAATGCAGAAGTCCGTATGACTGGAGAGATCATTCCTTCTCTGCTGAACCATTTGATTGGTTGATGTTTTTAGATAATACGGGAGAACCCATTGATTGATTGACTATCCATCCATCCATCCATCCATCCATCCATCCATCCATCCATCCATCTATCTAACAAACATATTTTTCTCCATGCTGTGTTAAAATGTTTTTAACGGGCATGAAAAAAAACACGTCAAGCTAATTTGTTACGCTATGCTATAGCAGCTTTAAGAGGACCGATAAGGCTGAAGCCTATCGGTCTGGGTGGACTGTCAGAATCAGCCCCGGGGTTTGGTACCCATCCCTAGTTGAGAGTGAGACATTCAGAAAAGTGGATTTCTTTTATTTCTGTGTGAGTGATGTCATCATTCTCTGGGTCTGATTTAGGGAAATACATTAATGAAGCAGTGTTGCTACAACCAGCTGATATACAGCATTTCACCATTTTATCAATGTCTGCGCAGGAAGCTGATCAGCTGTTGAGCAAATCTTCCTCATACCATGTTGGTGTTTTTTGTAGAATGGTTGGTGTTTTTAATATTGTAGAATATTTTCTTGTTTCCACTTCTGTAGGTGTGACAAGATGTTTTTTGTTTTGTTTTTCTTTCAGGTGATCAATGTGGATGATGATGGGAACGAGCTGGGCTCAGGCGTGATGGAGCTGACTGAATCAGAACTTGTCCTCCATACTCATCGCCGTGATGATGTCAAATGGCCTTACCTATGCCTGCGCCGCTATGGTTATGACTCCAACCTGTTCTCCTTTGAGAGTGGCCGCCGCTGCCAGACAGGCCAAGGTACAAGTCTGAGTGACCTGACAGAGTAACCAATCAGAATGTGCCTTTCCCAAAAGAAAGAAGCTGATACTTTAAAAAGGCCATTTCACAGAAATTTTGTGACTTTGTGGTTATTTCTTAAGTATTAACCTGTAATATGAAACATTTTATATCTAAAAAACGTCAGGAAACACTAATTAACAGACCTTTCGATCCATCTGCATCAAGATTCAGCTGCTTCGTCAGGATTTGGGCTGTAACTCTTTAATATTCATTATTTGAATTTGCTGGACTCCGATTGGCTAACAAACTAACCTATGAGAGCAAGGTATACTGTTTCCTGCCCCGCTGCGCATGGCGACATCAGACGTTCTCTCTTCCTGTTTGTTACGTCTTATGCTAACAGCTTTTAGCCAGCAGCATGCTAGGTGTGGTTTCAACTGCAGGAGCTGATGAATACTAATGAACAAAGGAGTTGTGATGAAACAGATACAGGCCGTTAGAACTCGGGAGAACTCGGGTTTTATCACCACCTGCGTAGTTTGAGAGATTAAAACTGAAAGAGAAGTTGTTGACCTGTTTTCACCCACTATGAAGGTAAGAACACCTGTGGAGCTAAAATATTCAACAGAAACTTCAGAAATACTGTTTTTAATGGAAGGGACTCTTTAAGTCAGTCGCTGAAAAAGTTGATTTCAGATTAGATTTTCTCCGTTTCGTTTTGGTGTGTGAACACAGTCAGAGGTCTGAGGTTTGCTGCCTGTTTAACTCAGAACTGTGTGGTCCAGGCTGTTCCTGACACCTCAATTTTCTGATCTGCTGTCTGGTTCATACTGTAGAAGGGAGCTTGTTTCCTCCACAAGTTCTACAAATTCATACAACAAGTTGTTCTCTCAGAGCACAAATCTCACAGGAACATTTCAATCTGATGTCAGAGGTGTCGCCCCCTGCAGTTTAATAATAAGAATGCATCAGCATCACTGCTGGCATGCTTCTATTTTGGTATAGCTTGACTAAAATGCTGCATATCAATTTTCTAAAGTACAAGATAACAATGAGAAATATTTGTCTACATTATAACATAAACCAATGAAAGAAACATCATTATCTGAGTTAGAATCAACAGGAAAACCTGAAAAAGTCTGGAATTCTTTAATGGAAAATGTTGAGGACTCAGGTTAAAGTTGCTGTGTCTCTGATGTTTTTTGTTCATGCTGTCAGGACCATGAGCTGTTCAGGGTTAGGAGGGGTCGGTAAGTCTCAGATGGATGGGGCTGATGAGTATTGATTGGGATCAAGATGTGCATTTGTGTTGTATTCCTTACAGTGTCAGTGAGTCCTGTGTGTCGTCCGTTTCCTGTCTTCCCTCCTGATCTTCGCTCAGGTGTCAGCCCTACATTGTTAGTCATAGTCTTCCTGGCAGATCAGAGCAGATAGACGTCCTCATTAAGTCACAGCTGTTCCTGTGTGGTTGATTTCACGGACTAATCAAAGATCCCCCCCTCCATTTTTTTCTTACCTGTGTGCCTCTTGAAGATGATGATGTGATTAACTTTAGACTCAATGTTTTAAGGTTTGCTGCTTGTTTAAACCATCATTTATGTTCCAGACTAACTCTTTGTGAAAGTTCCTCTGAGTTGCAGACAGCACATTGACTAATAAACCTACTGTTGCATCTACAGTGGGGCAAAAAAGTATTTAGTCAGCCACCAATTGTGTAAGTTCTCCCACTTAAAAAGATCAGAGAGGCCTGTAATTTTCATCATAGGTATACCTCAACTATGAGAGACAAAATGAGGAAAAAAAATCCAGAAAATCACATTGTCTGATTTTTAAAGAATTTATTTGCAAATTATGGTGGAAAATAAGTATTTGGTCAATAACAAAAGTTAATCTCAATACTTTGTTATATAGCCTTTGTTGGCAATGACAGAGGTCAAACGTTTTCTGTAAGTCTTCACAAGGTTTTCACACACTGTTGCTGGTATTTTGGCCCATTCCTCCATGCAGATCTCCTCTAGAGCAGTGATGTTTTGGGGCTGACGCTGGGCAACACGGACTTTCAACTCCCTCCAGAGATTTTCTATGGGGTTGAGATCTGGAGACTGGCTAGGCCACTCCAGGACCTTGAAATGCTTCTTACGAAGCCACTCCTTCGTTGCCCGGGCGGTGTGTTTGGGATCATTGTCATGCTGAAAGACCCAGCCACGTCTCATTTTCAATGCCCTTGCTGATGGAAGGAGGTTTTCACTCAAAATCTTACGATACATGGCCCCATTCATTCTTTCCTTTACACGGATCAGTCGTCCTGGTCCCCTTGCAGAAAAACAGCCCCAAAGCATGATGTTTCCACCCCCTGGCTTTACAGTAGGTATGGTGTTCTTTGGATCCAACTCAGCATTCTTTCCCCTCCAAACACGACAAGTTGAGTTTCTACCAAAAAGTTCTATTTTGGTTTCATCTGACCATATGATGTTCTCCCAATCCTCTTCTGGATCATCCAAATGCTCTCTAGTAAACCGCAGACGGGCCTGGATGTGTCCTGGCTTCAGCAGGGGGACACGTCTGGCACTGCAGGATTTGAGTCCCTGGCGGCGTAGTGTGTTACTGATGGTAGCCTTTGTTACTTTGGTCCCAGCTCTCTGCAGGTCATTCACTAGGTCCCTCCGTGTGGTTCTGGGATTTTTGCTCACCGTTCTTGTGATCATTTTGACCCCACGGGGTGAGATCTTGCGTGGAGCCCCAGATCGAGGGAGATTATCAGTGGTCTTGTATGTCTTCCATTTTCTAATAATTGCTCCCACAGTTGATTTCTTCACACCAAGCTGCTTACCTATTGCAGATTCAGTCTTCCCAGCCTGGTGAAGGTCTACAATTTTGTTTCTGGTGTCCTTTGACAGCTCTTTGGTCTTGGCCATAGTGGAGTTTGGAGCGTGACTGTTTGAGGTTGTGGACAGGTGTCTTTTATACTGATAACGAGTTCACACAGGTGCCATTAATACAGGTAACGAGTGGAGGACCGAGGAGCCTCTTAAAGAAGTTACAGGTCTGTGAAAGCCAGAAATCTTACTTGTTTGTAGGTGACCAAATACTTATTTTCCACCATAATTTGCAAACAAATTCTTTAAAAATCAGACAATGTGATTTTCTGGATTTTTTTTCCTCATTTTGTCTCTCATAGTTGAGGTATACCTATGATGAAAATTACAGGCCTCTCTGATCTTTTTAAGTGGGAGAACTTACACAATTGGTGGCTGACTAAATACTTTTTTGCCCCACTGTAAACATGACAGACAACAGAAAGCATCAAACAACTAGAAAGCACTTAGAGAGCTTTGAAAACTCTGCTCCTTTCCACTATAATATAATTTACTCTTGTGAAAAGTTCTGCAACATAAACAGGTAGCTGCAGCCTCCTTGGGCTTCTGTACTGTGGTCGCAGGTCAGCCGCCCTGTGTGTGTGTGTGTGTGTGTGTGTGTGTGTGTGTGTGTGTGTGTGTGTGTGTGTGTGTGTGTGTGTGTGTGTGTGTGTGTGTGTGTGTGTGTGTGTGTGTGTGTGTGTGTGTGTGTGTGTGTGTATACACCCACCAGATGGCGCTGTGGAGCACAATAAACTGTGTGGGAACAGGCTCGTTCTATATAGAGTAGTATTATTTAAAAACTGATTCTGTTACCAAGAATAGGCCATTAAAAAATTGTTTATAACTATTTAAGTTTTTATTACAATACTGACAAGCTCAGTAGGCGAAATCTTCTGGAAACAGCATTTGGGGCCGGTCCTGGCCGGCCCCTTAACGTCTGTTTAAACCATGAGCATCTAAAATCAGTGTACTCAGTGGAGAGCCGTGGGGCCCAAACGCTCTAGCCCCAAGTTAAAATCATCCAAGCAAAATACAGAATAGCACACGTCACTTTTACTTTCTGTTAGAGAGAAGTGTGCAGCCATCCAGTCAGTTATTCTTGCTAGCTACCGAGACGAAATAAAATAAGAATGAATGAAGTAGAAGTTCTGCTGAAGACCAACTTTAGCACCCTGCCTCTTGAGCAGAAGGTGCATGACAGAGGGACACGGTGTCATTAAAACGGAGGAGTGTTTATGAAGGAAGCCTGAGATAGTGTGGTAGCTCAGGTGGAGGAGAGATGTTGCAAGAATGTTCACTTTATAGTCAGGAGTGCTCACATGCAGTCTGCAGGTGCACATACGCACTTAGGCGCACAGATACGCGTATTTGCATACTTAACATTGGTTTGGCTGAGCTGTATGAATTTTACGTTAATTAAAGGCAGGGTTCATTATTAAATCAATCAAGAATCCCGCTGGCTTATTCTGTTTGTTTTATTTAACTGATATATTTCTCAACTTAACCGAGGATGCAGCTGTCAGCGATCAGCTGATCTCTCCCTTTGCGACGCATTTGTCACGAAGATGTCGGTTTTCTCCCATAAACTCTGTGTTATTCTGCATTTCCATAACAATATAGTTAAAGCACAGCTAGTGGACTGCACCCTTTTCAGCATGTTTAGCAAATAATTTCCAAGTGCTGAATTAGCAGTTTCACACTTTTTTGTTAAGTATATAATTCCACATGTGTTAAGTCATAGTTTTGATGTCTTCAGTGTGAATCTACAATTTTCATAATCATGAAAATAAAGAAAACTCTTTGAATGAGAAGATGTATCCAATCTTTTGGTCTGTACTGTACTTAACAAAAAAGTTTGAAACAACTGATAGTCCTGTGTGTCTTGGTTTTGAGGTAAGTGGAGAAAAAAAAAGGCTTTTTGTTTAATTTTCAACTTTTTCAAACAATGGTTTATATTTTTTCCTATGAAAATGAAAGTTACATTAAAACCAAGCACACCATTGTTTTTCTTGAGAAATTACCAATAAGTTTGATGTGTCACATGACCCTCTTCCTATTGAAAAAACAATGGAATTGTTGGATTCAAGATGGCCGACTTCAAAATAGCCACCATGGTCACCAGCCATCTTGAAAAGTTTGTCCCCTCACATACACTAATGTGCCACAAACAGGACGTTAATATCACCAACCATTCCCATTTAATTAAGGTGTATCCATAGAAATGGTCCACTCTATACATAAAGGAGGGTGTTGTATGCACATGTATGCATTGACAGCAATTTATTTTTGAGCTAAAAAGTGTTCTGGGATGGATGGAGTGAAGGGAGGATGGACAGGTGGAGGGATGACGAAGAGAATAAAGTTCCAGTCAGATGTCTGCTATGGAGGTCCGTCTCCTCCCAATTTAGTTGCTCTTTTTTATGTTCATGTTTGTGTTTGTGATGAAAAATTTGTTGTTTTTTTATTTTTTTTGTGTGTGTGTGTAATTTTTCTTCTATGTTTTCAGGTATTTTTGCCTTCAAATGTTCTCGAGCCGAAGAGATCTTCAACATGCTGCAGGAGGTGATGCACAGCCACAGCATCAGTGTGGTCGAAGAGGCAGTGCTGGATCCCAATCAGCAGGGGGCACTCACTCCTGCAGGTACACACACACACACACATTGCTCTGTTCAGGTTTTATTAAGAAACAGATGAACACATCTGTATGAAGTATCAGTGGACCTCCTTAAAGGTCCAATATATCAGAATATTCCAGGTAAATAATCACAGAACAGT
Organism: Pachypanchax playfairii; assembly: GCA_006937955.1. Taxonomy (NCBI): domain Eukaryota; kingdom Metazoa; phylum Chordata; class Actinopteri; order Cyprinodontiformes; family Aplocheilidae; genus Pachypanchax; species Pachypanchax playfairii. The sequence continues at coordinate 242,346 of SSNP01000197.1, read as the reverse complement.
TTAATGTTCCACTGATGATGAAAGTAAAGTTAGATTGTAACAGATCTGGATCTCAGTCAGCTGGGTGGTCTCTAGTGTCTGTTCCAGGACAGAATCATGTACTTCCTTTAGAGGTGTGATATTTACTCACAAGGTGCGCCCAGTTGTTCTCTAACACCCCCCATTTAAAAAAAGCTTGAGATATTAAGACGCCATTGGCATCGAGCATTCTGATTCTGTTTGACGTCTATAGAAATCGTTGGTACTGAATGAGTTAAGTTGAAAAGGTAGATGAAAAACCGTCGGGCATGTTGTGACATCATCAGATGAACACATCTCATCTTTGTTGGTGAGTGTGAATGTAAACAAACACGAAGAGTGACCGAGACAGAATGCTTCTTTTTCACATTGTAGTCCTCGTACCTCGAGTCACCTCGTCTCTCCTAAGCTCCACTGTGGTCCGAGTCTCCAAAGTGCTGAGGAATATTCAAAGTCCAACATTTAGTTTGAATCATCACCATAAAAACTTCTCAATATGGATTATTGATAATTAACTACACGTAGCAAATGACAGGAGCTGCTTTTTAGGAGGGAGGGAAGGAGGGATAGGTGGGTGGGTGGTTTGATAGATGGACGGACGGACGGATGGATGATGGACAGATGGATAGGTGGTAAATGTATCTGTTTTGCCCTTTTTCTTGTCTTCCTGACCACTCAAACTGTTTTTACCCTACATGATGTCACTCAGGTGTATTGATTTGTTTGTCTGTAGCTCTCGGTTACTCGGTGCCCACGGTGCCTAACGGGGTGAATCGGCTTCCCTCAGTTGGTGAGGCACCATCTCACCCATCCACCCGTCACCCATCTGTGGCCAGCACCCGTCTGCCTTCTGTTGGGGAGGAGTCCACACACCCGCTTCTGGTAGCTGATGAGGCGGTAAGATTTTTGTATGTCACCTGGCCCAATGGCCACATGGTGTTCCCCAGACATGTTTGATGACTCTTTGTGTGTGTGTTTCAGGTGCACACCTATGTGAACACCACAGGACTTTTGGATGAACAGCCAAGCCCACTCACAGTCACTACCCCACTGGAAAGTCCTGGCTCTCCGCAGGCCCAGTGTCCTCCCACACCTCCCCCACCTCCCAGGGCTCATGTGGAGCCCCTGGCCCTGCCCACTCAGCTGGAGCCCCAGGTGCTGTTGGAGCCTCAGGGAGTGCGCTTCATTCTAGGCCCCACCCCTGTTCAGAGGCAGCAGATGGAGAAAAAGAGACAGCAGGAGCTGCAGGAAGCTTCAGAGCCCCAAAAGACTAATGGTTCCACTCATTCCCCTGCTGAGTCTGAGCTGCTGCTCACACACTCCATTGACGACTCCTCCAACCCATCCACAGCTCCCTACAGCCACCGCCCACCCCCCCTGACCCCCGACCTGCAGAATGTTAACAACTCGGCTCAGCGGCGAACCGCTCTTCTGGACTATGAGAACCTGCCCGCACTGCCTCCGGTGTGGGAGGCCAGGAAGCTCAGCAGTGAGGAGGAGGAGACTGTCAGAAACCTAAAGACGCCATCACTCAACGGCTTTAACCACCACACCCCCCACAGCCTGCTGCACCACTCCTACTCCCACCCACTGTCAGCAACCCTTGAGCCATCACACAACTATGTCAACACAGAGAACGTGACAGCGCCACTAAGCGCCCATCGACCCGACACAGCCCGCCGTCGTGCTGATGGACCCACCATCTTTAACTTTGACTTTCGCCGGCCTCCACTGCCTGGTCACGTGGAGCCTCCCAAAACACTCAACTACATTGAGGTAGAGATGGACAGTGGTGGTGGGAACAAAGGGACTTCAGATGGCAGCAACCCCCACACGCCCCGCACCCCCACCTCCCCGCTGCCCCCCACCACGCCCACGCGGCGCACTGAGCTGTATGCCCTTATAGACATTGAGCGCACTGCCGCCATGTCCAGCCTACAGAAGGCACGACCACGAGATGATGGTACGTCGCGCAAGACAAGACACAACAGCACAGAGCTGCCAAGCAAAAGCACGGTCTGATGTGCACACATGAACTCCAGTCAGACAGGAGATACGACTTCCTGTGGTCTCACCTGTGCAGGTGAACTGGTACTATGTAATACCTCTGATGGTGATGTAATGGACTGCTTTCCTTTTATGGTACACGTCAGTATTACTGAACAAACATTCCAGTTATCCTTTTGTATGAGTCACTGTGCTGCTGTAAGATGACAAATGTACAGTAGATATGACACAATAAATGTCTGCTTTTATTTGTACTCTTTGCAGAAGCCCCGCCTCCTATCTGAGCTCAACACGGCTTCATCTACACTCATTATCCTAACATAGCAAATCATAGCAACACATCCAAACCCTCAGAATAGCTTCCAGGAAAGTTATTTAGTGATACCTGATGGTTGGAGTGCAGAATGCAGGAATCAGAGTTTGGCCACGCCCACTCACCACCTCAGGATGAAGGATTGTGTTGAATCACTATCTGCTGCTGCTGCTTCAGACAGAAACTTTTTACTAACTGGTGTTTTATAACTTACTGAATCTGATCATATTACAGTTGAATATAAGTAGTCTGACACCGTACTGTTGATGGGAACCTGGACCTGGTTCTGTCTGGAGCTTTGAGTTGACTTATTCAGAACTGGTGGTCACAGCGCATCTTCATCAGAAAGTACTTTAAGAGCTTTGATATATTCTGATCAATTAAAAATGTGTTTAGAAAGCAGAAGTCAAATGACTGCATGAAAACAAGCAGAGAACCATTTGGTTCTGTAACTTGGGGATTATATCTGTAAAGGTCAGATGTTCTACGTCAGGGCTATTCAAATCCAGGCCTCAAGGGCCAGTGCCCTGTTTTAGATCGGTCTCTGGTCCAACACAGCTGATTCAAATTTTCCAACTTCCTCGTCAGCATGGCAAAATTCTGCAGAGGCCTGCTAACGGGACATCATTTGATTCCAGTGTGTTGAATCAGGGAAAGACCTAAAACATGCAGGATACTGGTCCGTGAGGCCGGGATTTGAATTGCCTTGTTCTACATGGATCAGCTCTGAACTCAGGTCTGGAGAAGGATCCAGTTTCCAATTAATCCTTTCTACACTCACCGGTCACTTTATTAGGTACACCTGTCCAACTGCTCGTTAACACTTAATTTCTAATCAGCCAATCACATGGTGGCAACTCAGTGCATTTAGGCATGTACACATGGTCAAGACAATCTCCTGCAGTTCAAACCGAGCATCAGTATGGGGAAGAAAGGTGATTTGAGTGACTTTGAACGTGGCATGGTTGTTGGTGCCAGAATGGCTGGTCTGAGTATTTCAGAAACTGCTGATCTACTGGGATTTTCACGCACAACCATCTCTAGGGTTTACAGAGAATGGTCCGAAAAAGAAAAAATATCCAGTGAGCGGCAGTTCTGTGGGCGGAAATGCCTTGTTGATGCCAGAGGTCAGAGGAGAATGGCCAGACTGGTTGGAGCTGATAGAAAGGCAACAGTGACTCAAATAACCACTCGTTACAACCAAGGTAGGCAGAAGAGCATCTCTGAACGCACAGTACGTCGAACTTTGAGGCAGATGGGCTACAGCAGCAGAAGACCACGCCGGGTGCCACTCCTTTCAGCTAAGAACAGGAAACTGAGGCTACAATTTGCACAAGCTCATCGAAATTGGACAATAGAAGATTGGAAAAACGTTGCCTGGTCTGATGAGTCTCGATTTCTGCTGCGACATTCGGATGGTAGGGTCAGAATTTGGCGTCAACAACATGAAAGCATGGATCCATCCTGCCTTGTATCAACGGTTCAGGCTGGTGGTGGTGGTGTAATGGTGTGGGGAATATTTTCTTGGCACTCTTTGGGCCCCTTGGTACCAATTGAGCATCGTTACAACGCCACAGCCTACCTGAGTATTGTTGCTGACCATGTCCATCCCTTTATGACCACAATGTACCCAACTTCTGATGGCTACTTTCAGCAGGATAATGCGCCATGTCATAAAGCTGGAATCATCTCGGACTGGTTTCTTGAACATGACAATGAGTTCACTGTACTCAAATGGCCTCCACAGTCACCAGATCTCAATCCAATAGAGCATCTTTGGGATGTGGTGGAACGGGAGATTCGCATCATGGATGTGCAGCAGACAA
>SSNP01000197.1:210299-224668 GCA_006937955.1 Pachypanchax playfairii | reverse complement strand
CTGCCGTCTCCTCCAGCTCATCATTTTTTAACTCCTGTTCATTTTTTTATCCCGTATCCATCGCAATTCTATCCTCTATTGCCTTTGATTCGTCACTCTCTCTTGGTTCCGCTCCTTTATCAGTACCTTTGTCTTTCAATTTCTCAACTGACAGTTTCCCCGATTTAGGCCATTTGAGCATATTTGCGATAATGAATGAAGTAGAGGCCACAAGCTAGGTGCGCACATAAATTGTGTAGTAGTAGAAGAAGAAGAACTTCATCTACACTTCATTTCTAGATGAAGTGCATTTTGAATAGTAATTTTAATTGTCATTGTTTACAATTTTACAGAGGAAATATTATCTACACATCTTTATTGTGTGGGGAAACAACACTGTATTTTGTAATTATTATCATTACATTTGTCTGCCATTACCTTTTTTACCTCGCGCACCCCCTAGTGGCAGCTCATGCACCCCCAGGGGTGCGCGCACCACACTTTGGGAATCCCTGGTCCAGACAGAAAAAAATCTCAGCATTTTGCAGGCGTGGTGCTGGAATTTCTGCCTCAGCGCAGTGCCACGATAACGCCTTTGGAAGGGAAACACTGATGTTTCTCAAGTGTAGAGAAGTGTGCATATTGAGAGACAGCCCAGATGTTGGGTTTGTTTCAGGTAAAAGCAGTCAACGAGGCTGTTGACAGACTGACACTGTGTAAAACTACAGAAGCTTGTTGCATGTTCCAATCTAAACTCAAGAAGAAACCCCATCACTCTGTCACACTCCAATAGTCGATGGTTCCTATCAGGAGACCTTCAGTTAGATGACATTAGGAGGTGCACACCCATACCTTTTCTTCCTGTCTGCAGGTGTGGGCGCTCCTCCAGGTGGTCTGAAGTTTGCGGACAGTGCTGGAGCATTTCATTATGAGGAGAGTGGACAGCTTCTCTCTGTCACCAGCAACCGATTCATTCATTGGTGAGTTTCACCTTCTGCAGCTACGCAAACTCTTAAAAACTTCTGCTGCTGGGGGTGGTAGTGGTGATGATGATGATTTGCATTCTGGCTGCAGATCTGTGTGACTCTCTTTGTGATAGGACTATACTAAGCTGTAGACTGTTGTGTGCTGTTACAGGTCAACATCAGCAGATTCTGTGCGATTGGTGGAGGAGTCTCTGGACACAAACCTGCTTAATAATGCTGTCAAATTGAAGTTCAGCTGCTGCAGCGTTCTGCCGGGAGGAGTGAATATCCAGGAGACCCTAAACAATGTTGTCATCCTTATCTGCACCAATCAGAGTGTCCATCGGGTGGTGCTGCCTCATCCAGCACGCATGTACCGCAGTGTGAGTTGCCTTTTGCTCTCCTTGACAGAATTTAAACTTGAAAACTTGTGGCTCAACTTGAAAATAATCATACTGAGTTTGTTCGAACGACTCATGTTGCTGATTTTTCTGTTCACAGCTTCGTGGTGTTACGAACCTTTTGTATTCTTCATCAGTCAGAATTTAGATCAGCAGCTCTGAAACAGCACTGGTGAAAGTTTCTAATGATATTCTCATGTCCTCAGACAGTGGACTTATATCTTTACTTGTCCTGTTAGATCTCAGTGCTACGTTTGATTTGATACTATAGATCATAAGATCCTGTTGAAGAGGCTTGAATATGAGATCAGAATTCAGGGAACTGCATTAAACTGGTTTACATCATATTTATCTGAAAGATTCCAGTTTGTTCATGTAAATAATGAATCTTCTTCATGTACAAGAGTCAGTCATGGAGTTCCTCAGGGTTCAGTGCTCTGACTGATCCTCTTTATATCATGTTGACTAATAATTTTACCAAGTAGCAGCATACAGTATATATATAGTAAAGTTCCATTGTTATGCTGATGATATTTGGTTATATTTATCAATGAAGGCTGATGAAACCAATCAGTTACTCAGATTACAAGCTCTTAATGATGTAAAATCTTGGATGAGACTTGAATTTTCTGTTCTTAAACTCAGAGGTTCTGGTTCTGGTTTTTGGACCTGAGCAATTTAGGAACAAACTGTGTAGACAGTTATTTACTTGCATTAAATTTGTCTTCCAACAGCAAGGTAAAGAACTTGGTGTATCTTTTACCAGGACAGGGGCGGGGGGGGGTGTGTGTCTCAGTGCTAGATGCTCCAGTAGATTTTGATTGTTGTTGGCCTTGACAGCCCAGCTGAAATGAGATAAGAGAGATTAGGGCAGAGTTCAATAATTCTTGAGTCCTTATGGTCGCTTTGAGTGGGAAAAAAAATCGAAACAGCTGAATTAGATTCAAATTACAATACAGCAGCCAATCAATCACTTCTCCACTCGGAGCCAATCCTTCCAGTGAGATCCAGCAGATCACCCATTTTGCAGCTCAGCTCCAGAACTTCATCAGCCAGACTGTGGCCCAGTTCCTGAACCTCCCGGTGCCGTTCGAGATTTACAGCCTGCTGTTTACGGTACTGCTCCGAGACCGCATCTAGTTTGCAGTTCAGATCTCAAAATCTTTTAGTCCAAGTGTTGCCAGATGAGGCCCAAACAATCCACAGCTTTAGAATTTGTAGATCCATTAGGTAACCGCAACCCAATCAGCTGGTATCCCAATATCAATAGTCCAAATGTGTACACATCCTCCACGTCTTTGGCAACCAGAATGGACAGGCACACCAACTTCCATTCGCCCAGGGAATCCATGGTAAACTCGGCCAGAAGTGTTGACTGATGACGGCTCCCCATTTGTCAGCCTTAAATTTGAAAAAACTTTGTGCAATGTCTTGAGTGACCACAAAACCAGATCCATGATCCATTTTCAATTTGCAGACAGAAGCAGGAAAAAGCAAAAAAAAAAAAGTGTGTGTGTGTGGGGGGGTTTATCAGGATGCTCTAACAGTTCTGTAATGCAGGGTTCACACGGCAGGATTTTCATGCCGTTTTAGCCCCGATTTTCCCTTCCGACAAGCCCTGATTATCAGGACGGATCTTAAGATAATCCTAACCGATAATCTTGCCGTGTGTGATGTGTTAAGAATGATCGGGTCCGCTCAGAAGGTTGTTCAGTCGCAAATCAGGGATATCCAATATGTTGGATTGTCTTGGCCTGATATCACTCCACATGTGATGTCTTACGAGAAGAACTGAACATGCAGCCGGCTCAGTGTAGCATGTAGCCAATCAGAAAGAGAGGTGATGGGAGGCTTTTTCTTCTGAGGTTTTGTGGCGTTTGTCAACCAACGGCACACAGATTTCAACCAGAAGTCGCACAGATTTTGCAAAGTTTCTGGGTTTTGGGGGGGGGGGGTCCTGTGGCGAGTAAAATCCCTCCTTGTGTGACATTTGGCCACATGACATGACACACGGCAGGGGCAGAATGGGTGAATGCCAGATTTTTTTTTTGGTGTGTTTGCGGTCTGAAACTCTTGCGACACTGTAAAAATCCTGCCATGTCAACAGGCTTAAAAGGCCTCCAGCTGATCCAAAATGCCGCTGCCAGAGTTCTGATGAGAGTTAGGAGAGACCACATTTCTCCAGTTTTAGCATCACTTCATTGGCTCCCTGTGAAATCCAGAATGAAGTTTAAAATCTCACATATAAAGATCTAAACAACCAGGATCCATTAAACCAGTACAAAACTAGATGAAATGCATTTCCTGCGGAAATGCAGTGTGAATGCTGGGAGCTGAAAAAAGTGAGTTAAATGCAGCTGAATGAATTTGCTGAATTAGCTAAAGGCAGAATAGAAAGCTTAAAGTAGCTGAATGGTTCAAATTCTTGTAAAGAAGCTGAATTAGGTAGATGTAGCTGAAAAAGTTTAAATTAGCTGAATTAATTAGTTTAAGTCAGCCAAAAATCTTTAAGGAGAACTGATGTTTAGAAGAAACCTAACTGACAATAATAGCTGAATTATTTTGCTAAATGTACTAAAAGAAGTTGAATTTGCAAAGTGAAATTGAAAAAGCTTATCTTACCTACATTAGCTCAATGCAGTTGGAAAAGCCTAAATGAGTTGAATTAGCTAAAACAAGCTGAAGGGCTTAAAAGAAGCTGAAAAGCTTTAAATGTGCTGAATTAACAGGGGGCATCTACTAAAACTGCATAAGCAGTGCTTATGTATTCAAAAGCATAACTGTTAATATTAGCTGAAAAGTTTTATTGAATAGTTTAAAATGGTCTAAAATAATATGACATGACACAAAGCAGAAAAGTGGAAGGTCAGAAGCTTTAAAACAGTTATGAGAGAAAAGATAAAAACATAATGAAAAAGCCTTTACACAGTAATCCATAAAAAACGGGGATTTAGACTCAGTGTGTTTGCCATGGTAACCCAAAAATTGAATTTGACATGATGGTTCACGTCTAATGATCGAGCAGACTTCTTTAATATACTACATGGGGTAACAGATACTACTGTGTCTATTATGTGCCATTGTAACAGGGTTTCATGTTTTTTGTGAATTCTGTTGCTATGGTAACATGAAACCTGATGTAAACATTATTATCAACTTCTCCTGGCCAATCAGATCAGTTTAATGTATTATTTATGCATACAACATCCCCAGACCTCAAATGGAACGTTCAAATGGAAAGTTCAGTTAGAGTGTAACTGCCGACCAGATTCATCTTTTCACAGGCCGAAAAATTTCTTCCTGGGTAAAAAAAAATGAATGAAACGCAGCTGAAAAAGTTTTTTTTTAACTTGAAAAGAGCTGAAAGAATTAAAAAGTTGAAGAGTTGAAACAGTTGAATGTATTTCAATGAAGCTCCAGGAATTCATGAACTTAAATAGTTTTTAAAGTTTAAGATATATCAATATATAAAGATGTAGTTTTCAAGTTGAAGAGAGCTGAAGTAGTTGGAAAAGTGAAAAGAGTTCAAAAGTTAAAGAGTTGTATGTATTTCAATGAAGCTGAAGGGGTTCACAAACTTAAATACATTTTAAAGGTGAAGATATATCAATATCTGAAGGTGGAATTTTCAGGTTGAAAAGTCCTGAAATAGTTAAAAAAGTTGAAAACGTTAAGTTAAGATTTGCATGTACACTATATTACCAAAAGTATTGGCTCACCTGCCTTTACTCATACTATGAACTGAAGTGCCATCTCATTCCTAACCCATAGAGTTCAATATGATGTCGGTCCACCTTTTGCAGCTATTACAGCTTCAACCCTTCTGGGAAGGCTGTCCACAAGGTTGAGGAGAGTGTTTATAGGAATTTTTGACCATTCTTCTAAAAGTGCATTGGTGAGGTCACACACTGATGTTGGTTGAGAAGGCCTGGCTCTCAGTCTCCGCTCCAATTCATCCCAAAGGTGTTCTATCGGGTTCAGGTCAGGACTCTGTGCAGGCCAGTCAAGTTCATCCACACCAGACTCTGTCATCCATGTCTTTATGGGCCCTCAAATGGAAAAGCGTGATTCATCACTCCAGAGAACGCGTCTCCGCTGCTCTAGAGGCCAGTGGCGGCGTGCTTTACACCATTGCATCCGACGCTTTGCATTGCACTTGGTGATGTGTGGCTTGGCTGCAGCTGCTCGGCCATGGAAACCCATTCCATGAAGCTCTCTGCGTACTGTACTTGGGCTAATCTGAAGGTCACATGAAGTTTGTAGCTCTGTAGCAATTGACTGTGCAGAAAGTTGGCGACCTCTTTGCACTATGTGCTTCAGCATCCGCTGACCCCTCTCTGTCACTTTACGTGGCCTACCACTTCATGGCTGAGTTGCTGTTGTTCCCAAACGCTTCCATTTTGTTATAATAGAGCTGACAGTTGACTGTGGAATATTTAGGTGCGAGGAAATTTCACGACTGGATTTGTTGCACAGGTGGCATCCTATGACAGTTCCACGCTGGAATTCACTGAGCTCCTGAGAGCGACCCATTCTTTCACAAATGTCTTGCTTCACAGTCTGCATGCCTGAGTGCTTGACTTTATACACCTGTGGCCAGGCCAAGTGATTAGGACACCTGATTCTGATCATTTGAATGGGTGAGCGAATACTTTTGGTAATATAGTGTATTTTAATGGACAGACAGACAGACAGACAGACAGACAGATAAAGCTGTATCAGGCTGCTGACAGTCTGTTTATCAACAAGATCTCTGTGTTTGTAAAGTAAAAGGCCATTTGTAACTGAACCCTTAAACAGTTGACATTTAAGCAAAATCAATTGAAAAAAGGAAGTGAAGTGAAATTTCATCCCATAAACAGATGATAAGGGTCGTTGAACTTAAATAGATATTGGAAATGAGTCAGCATTTTAAACCAGAAATCATGTTAATATCAGAAAAAGCCTTCATTTAAAATTGACTGATAAATGCAGAAGGCTATACAGAAAAAGAGACTGTAAGACAGAGTGAAGCACAGACAGACATATGAACAGACAGTTGAATGAGAGACACACAGACTCTGTACAGCAGAAGGCCCCAATGCCTGTGTGAGAAAAGGAAACACACGCCCATATATGGAACATCCCCTAATATAACTTGATACAGGCGAAATGGATGAATACATGTTCCCAAACGGGAAGCCGCCGTTTAAAAACGATAACAGCTATCAAAAAAATTCTTGAACTGTAGGTGACAGAAGACTTTGAAGCCGATTCATGTAAATTTTCAGCTTTCTACAATCTTCTGTTTGGGAGAAATGACGATGCGAACATGTTGTACTTTAGCCGCTGAAGAGAACGAAAAAGCTGATTTTTTTTAATGGAAGTCTGAGAGTTTTCTGGGACCAGTCCTGCTTCTAGGCCACATGGTGAGACAACCATAGCAGCTAGAAAAATGAGAGTTACACTGTTGTGAAGCTGACAAAAATCCCCACTGTTTGATGTATAATTTGTGTGTGTACCACAAATGGTTTGGGTGGAGGGACATTCTTTTTGGCTTTTTGAAAATTAAAAATGAGGAGCTCCCACTCTGGCGCTAGAGTGTGTGGCTGTCTGAAATCAACGTTCCCAGAGCGAACGACTCCGTCCTGCCTCCACACCTTCCATGATACGCTCACAAATTATACATCAAAACACAGGGATTTTTGTCTGCTTTCAGATGATGTAACTCTTATTTCTCTAGGCCTTACAGTTCTCCTGCTGTGGGTTCCAAAAGCAGGCAAAGTCCACATCTCCTCCCTATCTTTTCCATTCATTTTATGTCAGATTTGAGGTGTGCGAGTTGAAAAGTTTTAAAAACTTAAACTGTGATTTCTCAAAAACTGTAAAAGATATCAAAAAGCTGAATCATACAACAATAGCTGAATGTCTTGAATTTGAAGCGATTTCAATGTATTTCAATGGGACTAAAAACGTGCAAAAAGTTGAATAACTTAAAAAGTTGAAGAGATATCAATACCAAAAGTCATAGCACCATTGTCCTGAACAAGCTGAACAGTTTGATATATAAATTGTTGAAATCGGTTGAAAACTGTGGGACGAGTTAGATGCCGAAAAACGTACAGAGATATAACAGTAAGAAGTAGTAAGAAGTCGGAAGAATAAAGAGAAACAGGAAAACATACAGTGTGAATGCCTTCCAGCATTCACACTAATAACTTTTAAAAGCTTAAGCTACAGTTTTGAAACTTGTCTAAGTGAATACTCACCAAAAAACATGTTCATTTCATATTAGACACTCTGATGGCTTTGCAATGTACTAAATAATGTCAGTAATTCGGGTCGCAGCAGGAAGTGGTGTTCTGATGATTTATGCTGCCTTGAAGAAAAATGCCGCCATAGTACGAATTAACAACTTATTTCATAACGAGATGTTATTAGTAGTTTATACAGTATTCTTGTTTATGGCGAGTGTGTCCTGTTAAAGATGCCCTTCCATTAAAAACAGTGTTTCTGAGGTTCCTGTTGAATATTTTAGCTCCACAGGTGTTCTTACCTTCATAGTGGGTGAAAACAGGTCAACAACTTCTCTTTCAGTTTTAATCTCTCAAACTACGCAGGTGGTGATAAAACCCGAGTCCGAACGGCCTGTATCTGTTTCATCACAACTCCTTTGTTCGTTAGTATTCATCAGCTCCCGCAGTTGAAACCACGCCTAGCATGCTGCTAGCTAAAAGCTGTTAGCATAAGACGTAGCAAACAGAAAAACACAATGTCCGATTTTACCATGTGCAGCGGGGCAGGAAACAGTATACCTTGCTCTAATAGGCTAGTTTGTTAGCCAATCTGAGTCCAGCAAATTCAAATAATGAATATGAACGAGCTGCAGTTGAAACTGGACGAAACGAGCCGGAACCACCCGAATTTTAACGCAGAGGGATTGAAAGGACTGTTTGTCAAGCTTGTTTTTTTAAAGATGCTGGTCCCGCTTGATGGGACAGGAAGAGCACAGAGGACGTGAGGCCAACTCAGCTTCTTCTAATAATTTATTTTTTGTAGTAAGCAGGTTGCAGGTTGAAAACCTTAAAGAAACATTAAATAGGAAAAAAATAGAAAATAGTTTTAACACATATTTGTATATATTTATATTTTAAAGTTTATGTTTTTTCGTATGTGGTTTTATAAACTTTTTTAAGTAATAGAAGGCATATATTTAAATATCTCTGTAATGAAATTGGACTGCTTTTAATTCTCAGTCTTAGTTTATTATCTTAATGCTCTTAACTTCTTCAAAGTTTTAACTGTTTTAAACTTAACAATCCTTTAAGCCATTCAAGCCATTTAACTGTTTTTAGCTTAAACATAAATTATCATTTCTATCATTCACATTCTATTTATTCTTAGCTTAAGGTCTTTTATTATCTTTTTTAATACATGTTCTAATATTTACAAATGTTTTTAAACTTGTACTGTTTTAAATTTATACCGTACTTACAAGAAGTGACTTTAAAACTCATACAATATAGAAAAAGACTAAGACACAGCCTCTCTCAGTCTACAGTCTATCAGGCAAACAATATGACTGGCCGTGAACCACAAACATATAAACAGGACATCATAGGCCTGTAGTCTTTAACTTATTAACTTATAAAGGCTTTTAGCAGCCAGTTCATTAAATATTTCAGGGTTTCATAAAAAACATTTAATCAATCAGAACTCCAAACACTCACCAGCAATGTCCCTGTGCTTCACCAGAGAATCTCAATGGGTGTGTGCAGACACACCTGTTCTATCCTACCCATTAGTGAGGTGGGAGCATTGAGTACCAACCCTTATGTTGGAGCTCCATCTAGTGGTCATAGGGGCTTACTACAACTATTATGTGTAAAGGTGAGAGATGGTGTAAACAGGTATAAAAAAAGGTGTGAGAAATGATGTAAAAAAGAGAGGTTGATGAGAAGGCATCTTCTTTGCCATGACACTGTTAATAAGTGTTTCATAACGGTTTTTAGATATAAAATGTTGCATATTACAGGTTAATACTCAAGAAATAACCACAAAGTCCTGAAATTTGTATGAAATGGCCTCTTTAAATGAATGCAGCCATGTTTGTTTACAGTGGAACTCTGCTTCTACCGCCATTTTTGGTATTTCAGATAGTTCTGCCCATGTCAAAATGAGCTAACCCAATCAAATGTATGGCGCATGTAAACATTTGTCATAATCAGAGACATGTTTTCAGGGCCCATATAAGACATTTTGCACATGCAGCAACTGTAACTTTACTTTCAAAATCAGTGGGACTTTAAACTGTTGTAAGTATTTCACTGTAAAATTCTTACATTTTGCACCTTTTAAAGATCCTATTGTTCCAGATGTTCTTAACAGAACTCTTCCCTCAGACTGCTGGTCTGATTCTGCTTCCTAGACTTTCTAAAAGTAGAATGGGAGGAAAAGCTTTCAGTTATCAGGCTCTCCTGTGAAACCAGCTTCTACTTTTAATCCGTGAGGCAGAAACTCTGTTAACTTGGGTTCTCCTGATCCATCCCTTTAGTTATGCTGCTATCTCAGACTGCTGGAGGACATACTGTCCACATGTCTTCATTCTGCTGTCTCGACTCTTTTTACTCTCCATGTTTGTATTAATTATTATGGCTGCCATTAACTTAAACTCTGTTTATCTTTCCATAGAAATGACGACTGGCCCAAATCCATCTGTGTTTGTCTCTTTCCTGTCCTCTCATACTTTTGAACTGGAGCTTTATAAATAAATCTGCATTCAATAGAATAAAACAGTTGATCCTGTGTGCTGCTGTTTGTTATGTAACAACAGGAACTGGTGACCGAGCGCCACATGCAGTCCATTTTTACTGATATAATGAAGCTGGATCTGCAGGACCCAGCTCACTGTGTCGTCATTCCAGGCAGGGCAGGAAATACCTCCTGTCCTGGTGCAGCAGCGTCATGGCTCACCTTTCATGGAGATGCTCACTTTGCTTTAGCTTCACCTTGTGGAGGGATCAGCGTGGTGACTCTGCCTCCTCATGAATCGCAGGGTACATCAGCACAGAAATTTGTAGGGCTGTAACGATACATTATCCCACTATACAATACGTATCTTGATACATTGCTTACGATACGTTAAAACTTTTCTTTGATTTGCATTTCTAACAAAACAAAATTCTCTGGATAATATTTATTTTGCTTTGATGCTATGACAATGGGTGAAATAAACTCACTCATTCACTTTAACATCAGTTTAGCTAAAGCTAATATGTCACAATAAAATTCTTAATTAGAAATATGTAATAAGAGTTATTTAATAAAGCTTCATGTATTTTTAATAGCTGCTCATCACAGTAATATATTGCAGATATAAAGCCACTGATTCACCTTTTTCAGTGAAAAACCTTTTTTATACAATGTTATAGCGCATGTTGTCCCACCTTGTGGTGATCAGTACAACACGTATACTGTATCGATATTGGACCTTACGATACGATATTGCTCCCTGTATCACGATACATTGATGTATCTTTACAGCCTTAGTAATTTGTGTATATGTGCCAAGGAAGCCTCTAAATCTTTGTGTTTATCTGTGATCAGGCAGCGTGTCCGTGGTGGAGCTGAAGAGGAGCTCTGTGATGAGGAGGATCTCTGGCTGGATGCCCACTGCCATCCGGGGTGAGCAGAGTCCAGCAGACCTGGTTCTGAGTTTGGCAGTCCGGGAACTTGGGGAAGACTCATTCATCTTTGCTCTGGGTCAGGACCATAGACTGCGAATGTGGTCGCTTGTGGTGCGTTTCTCACTATACAGTTTTCTGCATTTTTTTTTCTCCAGCGTTTACCTAGTCTAAAGATGAGTTTCTGTAACAGAACCTGAACAGAACCATTGGAAAATAAGATGGACTTCAACTGTTATGTTCCTCCACATGCAGAACCAGAACCCAACTGGGTTTTAAAAGAACAGATCCAACAAGTTTCAGTTTTAACTTTTAATCAAATTCAGATCAAACCTTTAAAGTTCCTGTATCATGCAAAATCAGCTGTTTGTATCTTTTAACCATGTTATGATGTCATTTCCTTATTAAACCATCCAGACTGGTTTTTGGTTTAATACACACATTTCTCAGTAATCCTCCTGAATCCTGCGCTCTGAGCAGCTGCTCCACTCTCTCCTGGAAAACCACCTGACTGTAACATAGTGATGTAACAATGTTACACCAGGACCTGCCTGGCATGTCCGTGCTGCCCCTGCAGATTAAACACAACCCCTGTTTTGACAGGTGCGAGTTGTGGGAGTCTGATGCTAGACACTAAGTAAGCACTTGTGTAGTATTTTAATTTCTAAAAATGTGCATTTGGCTGTGATAGTTACAGGAATTTATTAACTATCTTATTCAGGCAGCTCGAGGGGCAGCACTCACAGGGAGTAGGTGGGATTTTAGGTAACACAGCCCAGCGCACCACCCTGCATGTGTGCTGGTCCTCCAGGCAACGCCTCCTTTTAAGGCGTTTTTTTAAAATGAGAAGTGTGGGTGGGGATGCAATCTGAAGGGGGTGAGTTGCTTTTTAAATTCAGACTGGACAATTTATCAGTACATTTCAATTGACTCATCCAAAGAAGGTGGTTCTTGTTCTGACTGTGGTTTAACTTTTTTGTCTGACACAAGAAGGTGTAGTACTGGTTTCTGTTTTTCATGTTGCTCCAGAGAAATTGTTAGTTTGTCTCTGCATCTGGTTATAATAACTCTGACCAAGATGAACCTGGTTCCCTGTGTTCTCTTCTCAGGATCAGGCTTGTCTGCTGGAGGCTGACATGTTGGAGTACATGCCAGCATGTAAAGATGTGAGACGTCTGTTGGGCCAGGGTCACCGGCTCAGGCTTGCCTTCTCATCTAGAACTGGACTCTGTCTGTGTGTTTATTTGGCCATCCCTCAGAGAGGACAGTTTATCGTCCTGCAGCTGGTTGGTACCGACAACAGCCGTTACAGCCTGGAGCACATTTCCTCCCTGTACAGCTCGCAAGTAAGACATTGTCAGAATCACAGGTCCAAACAGTTCAGAATTGTGATTGATTTTTAAAATGTTGCTATGTCAGAAGACGTTAATGTATTTAGATACTGATATTTCTACATAAACAGACCAACATCAAACTGTGGTCCCTTTCTTGGTTCTGTTGTTGACTGTCTTGGGAATGAAAGCAGAATGTTTCTGTGAACAGGAGACTCTGGTGGACTTTACGTTGACCTTGTCCGATGTCTGGGCTCTGTGGGTTGATGAGACCAATAACGCTGTTGTCAAATACATCAACTTTGAACAGTAAGGGTCACCATTGCATATGGTTTCCATGCAGAAGTTCTGCTCTAAATTTAATGTGTTTGACTTAAAGCAACACAGCGGGCCAGTGGAACCAGGTGTTTGTTCAGCCTCCCCCAGAAGAAGAAGTCCCCATAGGAGTGGATCTGGACCCCCGGGTATGATTGCTCACACACCAGTACAGACTTCTAGTTTCACCAGAACAAAGAGACCGTCTAGATGTCCTTATTAAAAGACCTTAAATTTTGATGAGGAAATTTTGCATCTATAGCAGTTTAAATTTTTGTATTGGGTTTTTCTTTTAGCTTCAGGGGTTTTGTTTTTCCCAGTTTGGGATTGAAGGGCAAACATTTCTTAGCTTCGGTCCAACTCTTGATTAGTCTGATCTGCTGCTGTTTCAGGAGACGTACCTGGAGGCTCTGTTCTCTCCTCTGCGTTTTACAGCTTCAGCCATTGTCAAAGCTTTGCAGGTGAGTCCACCTGTCTACTGTGTATTGTTGTACTTGGGATAAGGTTTATGGTTCTGTGGTTCCTCTTTAGATCTTTCGTCGTGGTTCTGAGAGAGTCTTGGATCCATCCTGGGAGACTCTGAAGAAGGAGGTTACACAAGCTGTGGAGAGTGAGGTAACTGTTTACCTGTGCTGCAGAGTGTTGTGCTAGTTGTCACAGAACCCTTCTAGGTTCTATGACATTCTCTGACTCCTATTGTCCTTGGTGACCTCAACAAGATGAATCGCAGTCATGAACTTCCTAAATACCATCAGTTTATTAAATGTCCCACCAGAGAGGCGAACACTGTTACACCACAGTAAGCAGAACCTATCATAATAATAATAATAACACATTTTATTTAAAGCGCCTTTCAAAGCACCCAAGGTTGCGTAACAGGATAAGAACACTAGTAAAAACAATAAAACATAATAAAGTAATAACAAAATCTAATGTCATAGGCAGATTTGAACAGGTGAGTTTTGAGTCTGGAGTTAAAGATGATGAAACTGTCAATATTTCTGTTGTCTGGGGGAAGTGAGGCGGGGAGCAGAGCGGCTGATAGCTCTGCTCCCTATAGTAGTGAGACAGGCAGAAGGAATATCAAGATGGAGGGAGGCAGAAGATCTTAAGGGCAACGCACACCTAAACACAACGCCCGGCGCCACGTTTTCTGACATTTTGAATGACACAAGTGTAATGTTAACTATTGTACGTAGCTATGTTAGCTATGTTGTGGTTTTAAGCATATTTTTCATACTTAAAGATCCAGCTTACCACATCAGTTTAAGCCATCTTCTCTTCTTGCTTTTGTCCAGAGTAAAGTGTCTTTTATTGTCTTATTGACATCACTTCTGTCATTGCAACACGGAACACCGCGGAAGAGACGTTTTCAGCTACGATGACGTAGCCACTAGCCGTCCCTAGTGGCTGCAACTTTCCTTCCGTCCAGGACCTGTACACTCCAGGTCTCTAAAGCGTGCAGGAAAGATTGTGACTGATTCTTCTCATCCCGGATATAAAATCTTTTAGAATCTCCCCTTTAAAAGAAGCTCCAGTCCACCAGGACCAGGACTTCCTGACACAGGAGCAGTTTCTACCTCTCTGCTACTGACCTATTGAATGATGCCAAGGAGATCTCACTGTTTTATATACAGTGGGGCAAAAAAGTATTTAGTCAGCCACCAATTGTGTAAGTTCTCCCACTTAAAAAGATCAGAGAGGCCTGTAATTTTC
>SSNP01000197.1:185309-210289 GCA_006937955.1 Pachypanchax playfairii | reverse complement strand
TCATAGGTATACCTCAACTATGAGAGACAAAATGAGGAAAAAAAATCCAGAGAATCACATTGTCTGATTTTTAAAGAATTTATTTGCAAATTATGGTGGAAAATAAGTATTTGGTCACCTACAAACAAGTAAGATTTCTGGCTTTCACAGACCTGTAACTTCTTTAAGAGGCTCCTCGGTCCTCCACTCGTTACCTGTATTAATGGCACCTGTGTGAACTCGTTATCAGTATAAAAGACACCTGTCCACAACCTCAAACAGTCACGCTCCAAACTCCACTATGGCCAAGACCAAAGAGCTGTCAAAGGACACCAGAAACAAAATTGTAGACCTTCACCAGGCTGGGAAGACTGAATCTGCAATAGGTAAGCAGCTTGGTGTGAAGAAATCAACTGTGGGAGCAATTATTAGAAAATGGAAGACATACAAGACCACTGATAATCTCCCTCGATCTGGGGCTCCACGCAAGATCTCACCCCGTGGGGTCAAAATGATCACAAGAACGGTGAGCAAAAATCCCAGAACCACACGGAGGGACCTAGTGAATGACCTGCAGAGAGCTGGGACCAAAGTAACAAAGGCTACCATCAGTAACACACTACGCCGCCAGGGACTCAAATCCTGCAGTGCCAGACGTGTCCCCCTGCTGAAGCCAGGACACATCCAGGCCCGTCTGCGGTTTGCTAGAGAGCATTTGGATGATCCAGAAGAGGATTGGGAGAACATCATATGGTCAGATGAAACCAAAATAGAACTTTTTGGTAGAAACTCAACTTGTCGTGTTTGGAGGGGAAAGAATGCTGAGTTGGATCCAAAGAACACCATACCTACTGTAAAGCATGGGGGTGGAAACATCATGCTTTGGGGCTGTTTTTCTGCAAGGGGACCAGGACGACTGATCCGTGTAAAGGAAAGAATGAATGGGGCCATGTATCGTAAGATTTTGAGTGAAAACCTCCTTCCATCAGCAAGGGCATTGAAAATGAGACGTGGCTGGGTCTTTCAGCATGACAATGATCCCAAACACACCGCCCGGGCAACGAAGGAGTGGCTTCGTAAGAAGCATTTCAAGGTCCTGGAGTGGCCTAGCCAGTCTCCAGATCTCAACCCCATAGAAAATCTCTGGAGGGAGTTGAAAGTCCGTGTTGCCCAGCGTCAGCCCCAAAACATCACTGCTCTAGAGGAGATCTGCATGGAGGAATGGGCCAAAATACCAGCAACAGTGTGTGAAAACCTTGTGAAGACTTACAGAAAACGTTTGACCTCTGTCATTGCCAACAAAGGCTATATAACAAAGTATTGAGATTAACTTTTGTTATTGACCAAATACTTATTTTCCACCATAATTTGCAAATAAATTCTTTAAAAATCAGACAATGTGATTCTCTGGATTTTTTTTCCTCATTTTGTCTCTCATAGTTGAGGTATACCTATGACGAAAATTACAGGCCTCTCTGATCTTTTTAAGTGGGAGAACTTACACAATTGGTGGCTGACTAAATACTTATTTGCCCCACTGTAAACAATCACATGCCCCCCTTCATCTTACTGACTCATTGCACTTTAAACTTTTTAGAGAAACACAGAATTTTGCATGAAGGTTTTGGTTCTGTAAATATTGTTGGTTCTTATGTATGTTGTTTTTACTTTAATTTATTCTTTGCAGCTTCATTAAAGACAAAGGAAATTACCCTGTAAATTCTAAACAAACTGAATTGATCTCGATAAGACTTCAATCTTGCCATGTAGTGCAGGCCAAAAACAAGTGTTCCTCACAGTATTATCTTTCTACTGAAGAGATCAACATGTGGACTTCTAGGGTTTCAGCAGCACTCCTCTGATGTTTAGGTTCAGTCTTGTCCTGTCTCCTCACCTGTTCTGTTATTGTCCCTAAGCTGCAGAGCAGCATCACAGAGTTCGAGTTTTCTCAGGAGGAGTACCGACAATTGCAAGTGGAGTTCTGGTCTCGGTTCTATTCCTGCTGCCTGCAGTACCAGGAGGTGGAGTCGACCCCACTTGGACTGACTATCAGTCATCACACGGGCATGGTCTGTCTGCTCCGCAAGGTGAGTGATAGGGCAGAGCCTCAGCCTCATACAATGCTACAATTCTTAGTGAACTAGTTCAAGTGTTCTACCTGTGACAGGTGAAAAACCTGAGACATGATTTAGTCAATAGTAAAGCACACAGAAACCAACTCAACTATGTTTTATACAAGCAAGACTTGAAAAACAGCAATAGGTGGAACCTGTACTTAATAACAAGAAGTAATAAATAAATAAACCCATTTTAACTTTTATCAAGTCCTGTTGTGTCAGTAGGGATGGGTACCGTACCCTGTTATTAAATTAGTCCTGAGGCTGATTCTGACGGTCCACCAATAAGCTTCAGCCTTACCGGTCCTCTTAATGGTAAATTAAGGTCGTATTCATCTTTTGTGGGAGATACAAACACAAGCCAAATACTGTAGGAGCCCGCTCCTCCTTAACAAGCACACACACCGCGGGGGACTGATAGTGGGACGAGGGACAGCTGCGTGCCCTCGTGTTTGCCTCGTGTTCTCACTAAAAGCTCGGCTCACCAGCAGGTATGCAGGTACGATGACAGAGCGAACGAAAAGATCCAAAATTTGGCTGCATTTTACAAAAATGGATGCCGCCAATGTACGCTGTCACAAATGCAATAAAAGCTTTTGCTTGCAATGGCGGGAACACGAGTAATTTGACCAAACACTTTGCTAAGCTACACCAAATACAAACAGAGTTGCAGTGTTTGACTGTCTGAGTGCTGCAGCAACAAGAAGCCCTGAATCAGAGAGCTTGTCTTTTTTTATATAATATTTTTAGTTTTTGATATTTAAAAGAAGTTGTTTTTATTAAATTATTCATTTTGTACTTTTTATTTTGTAGTTATTTATTTTTTGTGCTTTGCTGTTCCAATTGTTAAAAAATAAAATAATTATAGTTCATTATTTGTGTTTTTATCCTTTTGTTTCAGTCTTTATAAAAAAAGTACCAATAAGGGTACTTATAAAGTACCGGATCAATAAGTAGTATCGTAGTATCGTTAAGAGTAGTAGTATCGATAAATCCTTAATGATACCCATCCCTAAGTGTCAACCAGTTAACGAAAGTGAAAATATGTTTCAAAGTTTTGGCTTGATTTGCCTTTTTCTATCATAAAAAATCCAGTCTTTAAATCATCTCAACTCAAACTTTATAGCATATTTTACCAACATCAGTTCTACAAAGTAAATGAATTATTGTTTTGAACATGCCTTAGCAGTAAGTCAGGTCTAACTTCATTCAGAAGCTGCAGATAAAAGTAACAGTTCTTATGCCCAGTTCTAAAGCACACTGATTTATGACGCAGATGTTTCTTGTGACAATGATAGTAAGTGGTTAATGATAAAATGACATATCATAATTTTGTAGGTCAGGTTAACAAAAAAAAAAAAATTATACTTTAGATTTTTGATACACTAACATCTTATCCACTTTTGTACTGCCTGGAACCTCTTTGTGGAGTTTGCTTTTTGTTTTTAAGCCAGAATATCTAAAGAAAACCCAGCTGTGTTGGACACATTTCAGATTTAACCCCTCGGGTTGGATGTAACAGGGAAACAACTAAAACCTGACACCTATTTAGTATGGTTTTAAACTCTTAAATCAGTACTAAATAACTTTTCTACAGTCGTGTCTCAGACAGCCGTTACTGGAACAGGTGTTCTGCAGAAATATGTTACCTGTTGAGATGTGCTACCATGTGTCATTCTACAGTCTCAACTCCAATAAACAGATTTAATGTTTATTTTTGTTTCTTTATTTTTCCATAAATACATTTTATCTATCAAATAAATTCTCCAGGACAGAAACACTAAATATGATGTTATTTTTACTTTCTTTACATTGTCAGAGCAACAGGCAAATGTTTGGACACACCCAGAGGAGAAGGACCCAACAATGGCTGATAAGGACCCAGAGGGCTTTTATATAGAAAATATCAGGAAGGATCATAAAAATATGTTTAAATAATTAACAGGAAACACTCACCATAAACAAGAATACTGTATAAACTTCTAATAACATCTTGTTATGAAATAAGTTGTTAATTCATACTATAGAGGTATTTTTCATCAGGGTAGCATAAATCACCAGAACACCACTTCCTGTTTAGACCTGAATTACTGAAGTTATTTAGTCTATTGTAAAACCATCAGAGGCACACAGAGTGTCTGATAGGAAGATGAACATGATTTTATTCACTTAGACACGTTTTATAACAGCTTAAAGTTTTAAAAGTGATTCAGTACTGATTTAATATTTCAGCGTAGTTTGCTGTTTAACAAACCATCTGTGTGTTAATCCTGAATAGAAAACAGACACCCCTGATTCTACAAGGAACATTCATTTATATTTTAAATCTTACACAATTCCCTTTATTTGTCTCTTTAACTAAAATCTGTGATATTTATATTTTCAATCTGCACATTTTTTTTCTAGATGTTATTTTTCAGATTCAAAATGCAAAAAAACATCAGTTTAATCTTAAAGGTGGTATATGGAATATTTTCATAAAAAGCAATATTTTTAACAAAGTAATGCCTCCACGGGGTGTTTTGGTGAGGAATATTGGTCGACCTCAGCATCGGAGGGTTAACGACCCTGGCACCCAGATGGCTGAAGGCTTTGTGCTGTGTTATTCTGTTCCAGTTCCATATACCACCTTTAAACATAAGTTTTACTGTGCAAAAGTTTTATTTAACTTTCAGATTTTTTTAATAAATTCTGTGAATAACATAAAATGAACAATTTGAAGGAGAGACCAGTGTAATGTTCAGTGTGACTGTTGTTTACCCTCTAACAGCATCGGTTCAGCTTTTGAAGGAGCTCAGTGGGTGGATTGTTCCACAGGACAAACAGATCTTCTGATGGTGTTTTTTGCTCTTCATGTAAATTCAGAAACACTGATGATGTGATCAGTGATCTGTGTGAGTCACCCCTCACACAGTTAGATTGGATCAACACTAAAGACAACCAATCACAACTGATTCTCCTGCTGATCCAATCTGAGACCGTTCTGTTTGTTGTAGGGCTTCGTGTCATTCCTGCTGCCATGTTTTGCTGTGGATCACCTTTACCTATCCTGTGATGACTACCTGCACTCTGAGGAGGAGACACCCATCGCTGAAGGTAATCATGGGTTTCACATAGCGCTTCTATACTCTTAGAGGGCATTTACACTGGATGCTTTGTCAGCGTCAAGCGACGCTCACAACGCATCTAGTTTGACGCTTGTACGTTGATGCTTGCAACACCTGCCAATTCTGAGCTAAAATGAGCGCATAGGCAGGGCTTCCTCTGTTGTCGGCCGTTCTGAACTAGTGACTTGGCTTCATTTGCTTTATAAAGCTAGACCACGTTGACGTCAGGTGCATCAGTGCCGTTTGTGGATACAACCCGTTCTTCAGATGCATTCTGAGTTTGGGGAGTTTAACAATTTGCTCCAGGAGCTACGTATGAATGTTATGTTTTTCCTGCTCCCGCTTCATGCAAGTTACGTGCAGTGACATCACTACAATGAGACACTGTGATTAGTTGACGCGCTGCTTCCAGAGCGTTAAGACCGTCAAAAGTTCAGCTAGCTGAACTTCTGTATTGCTTGCGTTTCAAGCAGCAAAGATTGAAACGCAGGAAAGGCTCGAAAAGTTGACGCTGCCAACGCACATAAAGCACAGCAGAGACTCTGAAAGACTGTTCAAGCTGACGCTTGGGCCGGTGTGAACGCACCATTACAGCCTTCCAAACAGTGAGGCTTCTGGTTGTCTTACTGACCATGCTTCCTGTTGTCCTTAGACCCTGATGTCGCCAGAGATGTCCTTCAGCTTGTTCAGAGTCTGCGCCTCGTCAGCTATGCAGTTTCTGCAGAGATGGCATACGAGATGGAGAAAGCCTTGGAATATCTTCAAACCCCAGAGAGAGCAGCTGACCTTGTCCTGGAAAACATGCTGTGCAATGACAAGTAGGTCACCTGACCTGCAGCCCTTGTCCACTAGGACTAGGACTGTTACTCCCAATTTTTTGTTTTGGCTACAATTAGTTTTTAAATGCATTAATTAGATAAGATCTTTCCAGGTTTCGTAGATCTTTCCTTCCTGCTGCTGTTAGACTTTACAATTAACATTTCTAAACCTCAATAATCCCATGTGCAATACACAAAACAGACACATATATTACTATCCATATTGTATATATTTTTAATTAATGCATCTTTATTCATTTTTTAAACCTTCTGTGTATCTGTCCTATAATGAGTGTTGCAACTCTGGAATTTCCCCATTGTGGGACAAATAAAGGATTTCTTCTTATCTTATTATAATTATCTCTTATACTTAAAACAATACTTAGTACCCTATAGCTCATCATACAACCTTTGTCAGAATGATTCAATTTTTTTAAAGGTTCCTAGAGTCAACAGGGAAGTAGGAAAATTTACTTTTAATGTTAAAGCTCCCCAACACTGGAATAATCTTCCTTCAAATATTCGATCTCTTGGTTGATTTAAAACTTTTCGGAAGGCTTTCATGATACATCTTCACAATACTTGCACATTTTTTATTGTTCTCCTTTTTTATACTACAAGTTATTGTTGTACTCGTATCGATTTTTGGTTCAATGTTTAATTGAATGTACTGGTCAATTAATTTTTTTCTGCATTTGTTTTTTTTGTGTTATGTATAATTTTCTTTGTATGCTGAAATGCAATGTTAAACTTTGTCTGCACTAGCTTTGCAGCTGGCCTGCATGGCTGGAGATGGTGGAAACAAAGGCTTTTCACAGACAGACTAGTCTAAACTATCTCTGGATAAAGGTTCAACCCTGAATCACTGACACTCTGGTCCTGTGAAACCCAGGAATTCTCCTAAACACAGAATCAGAATAAGAGGACTTTATTTGTACCCGAGGGTAAATTTGTTTCACAGTATGAGTCATAAACATTAAAACATGCAGACATTTCCACATAAAACATAAAAACAGCATAAAAACATAGAAGCTAAAACTCATTCTTATTCAGAAGGTTTATAGCAACAGGGATAAAACTGTTCCTGAAACGATTTGTTCTATACTTTGGCATTCTGTATCCTGACGGACACCAAGGGGAATACAAGAGATCATGGCAACACAGAGGAAATATCCAGCTGTCAGGGCAACAAAAATGTGCAACAATATGTGCAAATGATAAGAGATGATAAGAGCTGCCAGGGGAATACTGAAATTTGTCCATCCTCAAGACCTTTTCTGACCAGTCAGTGGCGAGAATTAATGTTACAAGCATCATGAAGTGCTTTGTCCTTTTTCCTACAGAGATAATGTGGTTGTAGACATCCAGAACAAACTGCAGGATGTCCGTAACCCAACTGCTGCCATGATGATTCTGCTGAGGGAGATGGACCTGGAGACGGACTCAGAGCTAGGTGGAGACGGGCCAGGGGCTCCAGGTAGGGGTTGCACGCATACATGTGTGCACATACTGGATGAGATTCTTTGGGCTGTATTACCTACATTTTTGTCTCGCAGGCCTTAATATGAGGATGAGCTTGTCTCAGCTGTACAGCAGCAGCTGCATCATCTCCCTCATCTGCCAGGCAGTTGGTCACATGGCCATGACCCGAGCTCGATTCTGCAGAGATCTGCTCATCCTGCAGAAACTCTACCTGCGCTTTGGAGACAATGTAAGTGCACATCTCAACTGCGTATCCTGAATTTGCTCATGTGGATCAAATTTTGGTTATAGACTCTGCTTTTGATTATGTAGTGAAGTGATTTCAAGTTTTGGTTTTAACACATTTGCCTCTGCATGTTTTTGATTTGCTTATATATGTCCAGGTGTTTCTGGGTGGGGGCGGGCAGCTGCTGCAGCTCCAGCAAGATCTGATCCCTCGGACCTCCCACCTCCTCTCTTCTTATCACTTTCTCAAACACATCAGTCAGAGCCTCGCCTCCTTCGTTCCCATGGACACCATGTGAGTACAGGTGATTGCAGGTGCCCATCTAAGTGTGCACACATAGGGAGAACCCTGGAGTGTGTTTTCTGTGTGAGCAGCTTCACCTGCTTTGTTTCAGAGACGTGAATCTGCAGCACCTGACAACATTGGAGCTGTCGGACACACCAAGCACCTCATCAGCTAGATCAGGTCAGAGACCATACGTGTGCACACACAGACCATTTAATATCTTCATCAGTCATTCAGTCAATTGAACATGTTCATGGCTTCATTCAACCCAAAGGACATGCAGAGATCAGACAGTAAATAATTTTCTTATCATTTATAAAGAACCAAGTCATAGTAAAATTCATTTTCAAGACGATAAAAAATGAAAAAAAGATTAATTCACATCAACACTCCAGATTCAATGATGGCTTTATGAAAACATTTCATCCATTTTCCTCCGCTTTATCTGGGTCGGGTTGCAGAGGCAGCAGTCTGAGCAGGGACGTGCATGTCCATGCACACGTCCCCCAGCTCTTCAGGGGGGACCCCGAGGCGTTCCCAGGCAAGCTGAGAGACTTCGTCCCTCCATCATGTCCTAGATCTTACCGGGAGCCTCCTCCCATTGGGACATGCCTGGAACACCTCTTCAGGGAGGCGACCAGAAGACATCTGAAACAGACGCTCGAGCCCCTCCACTGGCTACTCTTGAGGCGCAGGGGCAACGGTTCTACTCTGAGCTCCTCCTGGGTGACCGAACTCCTCACCCTATCTCTAAGGGAGTGCCCCAGCCACCCTGTGGAGGAAGCTCATTATGATCGCTTGTATCCTGGATTTTGTCCTTTCGGTCATGACCATAGGTGAGGGTAGGAACATAGATAAACCGGTAAATCAAGAGATTTGGCCTTTGACTCAGCTCCCTTCACCACTTGAAGTGAGGACTCTCCACCAACCAGAAGAGGGTAAGGAATCTTTTTCTAGTTAAGAACCATGGCCTCAGATTTGGAGGTGCTGATCTTTGTTTTGGTTGCTTCATACTCAGCTGCAAACCCCCCAGCGCACGCTGGAGGTCCTGATTTGAAGAAGCCAACAGAACAACATTCTTTGCAAACAGCAGAGATGATATGGTTTCTGTGGTTCCCAACCTGGATCCCCTCTCGCCCCCGGCTGCACCAAGAAATTCTGTCCATAAAAATAATGAACAGAACCAGTGACAAAGGACAGGTCTGACAGGCCAATGAACAATGGAAACAGGTCTGACTTACTGCCAGCAATGCGAGCAGGGAACAGAGCCCTTAGCAAAGGGCCCCGAACCCCTAACTCCCAGAGCACCCCCCCACACAGTACACCCTAAACAGAGGAACCACCATCCCAGCCTGCCAATCCACAGGCTTTTAACCAGTGGAGTGGAATCAGGTTGAGTAGAGAAATAAAGTTGGGTCTCATCTGCATAACTGTGAAAGTGCATATTATACTTAGAGAAATCATTTACATCAGGCAGTTAATACAGTGGTCTACGGTTATATGCACAACGCTTACAGTGGGGCAAAAAAGTATTTAGTCAGCCACCAATTGTGTAAGTTCTCCCACTTAAAAAGATCAGAGAGGCCTGTAATTTTCATCATAGGTATACCTCAACTATGAGAGACAAAATGAGGAAAAAAAATCCAGAAAATCACATTGTCTGATTTTTAAAGAATTTATTTGCAAATTATGGTGGAAAATAAGTATTTGGTCAATAACAAAAGTTAATCTCAATACTTTGTTATATAGCCTTGTTGGCAATGACAGAGGTCAAACGTTTTCTGTAAGTCTTCACAAGGTTTTCACACACTGTTGCTGGTATTTTGGCCCATTCCTCCATGCAGATCTCCTCTAGAGCAGTGATGTTTTGGGGCTGACGCTGGGCAACACGGACTTTCAACTCCCTCCAGAGATTTTCTATGGGGTTGAGATCTGGAGACTGGCTAGGCCACTCCAGGACCTTGAAATGCGTCTTATGAGGCCACTCCCTCGTTGCCCGGGCGGTGTGTTTGGGATCATTGTCATGCTGAAAGACCCAGCCACGTCTCATTTTCAATGCCCTTGCTGATGGAAGGAGGTTTTCACTCAAAATCTTACGATACATGGCCCCATTCATTCTTTCCTTTACACGGATCAGTCGTCCTGGTCCCCTTGCAGAAAAACAGCCCCAAAGCATGATGTTTCCACCCCCATGCTTTACAGTAGGTATGGTGTTCTTTGGATCCAACTCAGCATTCTTTCCCCTCCAAACACGACAAGTTGAGTTTCTACCAAAAAGTTCTATTTTGGTTTCATCTGACCATATGATGTTCTCCCAATCCTCTTCTGGATCATCCAAATGCTCTCTAGCAAACCGCAGACGGGCCTGGACGTGTCCTGGCTTCAGCAGGGGGACACGTCTGGCACTGCAGGATTTGAGTCCCTGGCGGCGTAGTGTGTTACTGATGGTAGCCTTTGTTACTTTGGTCCCAGCTCTCTGCAGGTCATTCACTAGGTCCCTCCGTGTGGTTCTGGGATTTTTGCTCACCGTTCTTGTGATCATTTTGACCCCACGGGGTGAGATCTTGCGTGGAGCCCCAGATCGAGGGAGATTATCAGTGGTCTTGTATGTCTTCCATTTTCTAATAATTGCTCCCACAGTTGATTTCTTCACACCAAGCTGCTTACCTATTGCAGATTCAGTCTTCCCAGCCTGGTGAAGGTCTACAATTTGGTTTCTAGTGTCCTTTGACAGCTCTTTGGTCTTGGCCATAGTGGAGTTTGGAGCGTGACTGTTTGAGGTTGTGGACAGGTGTCTTTTATACTGATAACGAGTTCACACAGGTGCCATTAATACAGGTAACGAGTGGAGGACCGAGGAGCCTCTTAAAGAAGTTACAGGTCTGTGAAAGCCAGAAATCTTACTTGTTTGTAGGTGACCAAATACTTATTTTCCACCATAATTTGCAAATAAATTCTTTAAAAATCAGACAATGTGATTTTCTGGATTTTTTTTCCTCATTTTGTCTCTCATAGTTGAGGTATACCTATGATGAAAATTACAGGCCTCTCTGATCTTTTTAAGTGGGAGAACTTACACAATTGGTGGCTGACTAAATACTTTTTTGCCCCACTGTATATGCACAAAACTGCTGGGCACGTTCCTGCGTCATAGAGAATCCATACGCTTATATGCACAGCTCCGATGCTTATATGCACTAAACATGTGGAGGTATCATACATGCATCTCACTAAATCTCTCTGTTTCTCACTAGTTACTTGACTGTAAACCTCCGCTGGTGTTCTCACACACACTCTCACTGTTAGGTGTGTGGAACTAGACTTCTCTGGCATTTACGCACGTGTCTGGTGCGTCTGCCTGAAGTTGTCAGACGGTCGCCAAAAAATACTTCAGTGTGAATTATTTGTTCTAGTTTTTATTGCCCGATCATGAGTTCTTAATATCCGATATAGAAAACTGTTCTGTTCTGTTACTACCGTCGTGTCCATGCGCGCATATCTGGCGCATCTGTTTACTTAAAGTGTCCCAGTGGATCCACTCTGAGTATATAACTCCCTCTGTTTGAGAGTTTTATTCTCCTAAAATATTTTAATTGCGTTATTAGATCATTTCTGATTACCTGTTGTCAATACCGAACACATCTACCCGTGTTTACAGTCCACATGACCACCGATGGATAAATGCACGCAACGCTTATATGCACAAATTTGCCGGGTACCGAGGTCGTGTATATTACCGTCGACCACTGTATCGGCACTGAGTTTGATCATGTCAATGGGCATGGAAGGTTAGTAGCAAATGATCAAAGAAAGTAACAAAGTCACTTCTGCAGTCAGAGGGAGTAAGACCAGAGCAACAAATAAGGTCCAGCGTATGTCCTCTGGAGTGCATTGGAAAGTTAACATATTGCGGAAATCCAAAGCTATTCAAGCAAGGGAGTTGTTTGCATCACCCTTATGTACATTAAAGTCTCCCAGGAGGACATCTCTGATGAAACAAAACTATGAACCCCTATAATAGCCTACATGTTTAAATCGTCTCTGCTCCTGTGTGATTATAAACTTTGTGTTATTGCAGTGCTGAACCCTCAGACAGTGGTGGAGCTCTTCTATCAGACTGCCGGCAGGAGGATCATTATCTCCCAGATGTTTTCTCAGCAGCAGACTGACTCTCTGCTCCTCTGGTCTCACATGATCTCAAATGTGGTTCAGCTGCTCGCTCAGCTGCTGTATCCTTCATCACAATTAATGATTGTGAAGGTGGAGGCTGGAACAAGTCACATGAAAAGCTGTCAGTCAAACTGTGTAACTATTTGACCCCTAGCTGATTAAACTCTTTAAATGTTGAATAATTTATGGCAGAGATGAAAACAAACAGTTCATCTCCTTCGGATCTCTCTTAAAATGTTATTGGTCCTGCAGGCCAGAACAGATGGTTCTCTTCTGGTCCTGCAGGCCTCAGTTCTGTGTTCACGTGACATTCTTTTAACTGGTGTGTCCCAGTTGGCCCAGTAACCCTGGTTTCCAATTCCTAGAATGTCTGATGGCCAACTGTCAGTTCACACAGCTACAGGTGAGTCATCTTTCATTAAACTCCAATTAAATTTGTACAACAGAACACATGAAAATTTGCTGACTGACTTATCATAATGTCGCTTAGTTAAAATGTACATTCCAATCCAAGTACCAGTCATCAGGGATACATTTCTACAGGTGTGTTTGTTTCTGTTTCTGTTCTCCATATCAGCAACAGCTTTTGTGAGATGAGATTTGTTGCATTCTGACATGTGTGATGCTGACCGATTGGTGTCTTTCTTCCCCTGGTTTATTCAAGACTCTGTGATACAGTCAGAAACATCAGTGTTCTTATTTAGGGCTGCCGTCTATACGGCACCCGTGGGTAGTTTTGGGGTTTGGTATCTTGCCCAAGGATACTTTGACATATAGCCTGCTGGAACCCGGGATCGAACCCAAACCTCCCGATTAAATGACGATCTCCTTCCCGATTAGGCTGCTGCCACCGCCATGTTGATGATGTCACATGATCACTGCACTTGATGTCATGGCTGATTGCTGATCTGAAAAATTTCTTGTTCTAGTAATCAAAGAGAAAATGTCTGTGATCAGTCTAGCAAGTTGCTCAAAAGGTCCATGATGTCATTCATAATCAAGACGAGGAGTAAACAAACATGGACGGTTGACTTTGGGGTCTCTGAGAAATCCACCAACATGAAACACTATAAAACATGGTCTTGCGGTAACAGCTTACACCTCGTACCACTATAAGCACCTTCACAGTATCTTTTGTTTCCACCACTCAGTGCACTCATTTTCACTATTACCTCCATTAGTTAACGCGAAGGCACAAAGATGTGAATTATAGTGATCATGCTGTCAGCTGCCTCAGTTTTAGATTAATGACACATTTTTTAGCTCTGCACACTTTTGTTGAAAGAGAAAACATTTACATATGTACATAATCACAACTTTTGGGTTGACAGTTATTTGTTCCATTTTGTCACCACCAGGTCACTAAACACAAGAAAACACAGGTTGAAATCTTGTTGCACCAGCTCTTGTCATCTGAGCTTGGTGTCTGTCTCACTGGAGCCGCATCTCCTCCACAAACGATCCAGGCTGGCCTCGGACACAGCGCCAGAGCGCTTGTCTGCCTCCCGCAGATGTTCTAAGACCTTCCCTAAGTCTGCGGTGTTCCGTTTCTTTTACCTGGACAAAAAAAAAAAAAAGAGTCATCCGTCATCTGAACGCGAAAAAAAAAAACTTAGCCCACAGAGCTAGTTGGCAGAGCTAGCATATCTGCACAGTAAACTGTAAAGTAAAATGTAAGTCGCTTTGGATAAAAGCGTCTGCTAAATGACAGTAGTAGTAGTAGTAAACAACAGTGCACTCGAGTGAACTTGAGACTAAGAGACTAAAATCCATCAGAAATCTGGAGTTATTGATGTCTGATCCTGACGTGAGTGACTCTGTGGAACTGAGAGTGTTTCTCTTTCTGATTATCTGAGTTCATGTTCATGACTCGTCCTCATGACAGAAAGATCCTGTGGACCTGCAGCAGCAGCTCATTTCAAACTCCAGTCCCTTTTTATTTAGAACATTCATGTTTCTCAGCAGAACTCTGCATGTTGAGAGTGAGAAATTCATAAGAGGATTTCCATGTGGTTCTTTCTGCATATCGCTGCTTTTTTGTGTAGGATGGGATTACAGGTCGTGTTGTTGATACAAATGATATTTGATGTGTCAGAGTCAACATTGTAAACTTATTTAAGGATTGTACTGCTTGTGGAAAAAATCTTGTGTTTTTTCTCTCTGCAGTATCAACAATGGTATCAAGTATTTATTTATTTAATTTTTAGTATTGGCATTGTCATAGAAATGCTAGTGTTGTGATAACCACATTCTGTTGTATTATGCATGCTGAAGTACATTTACACACAGTAGTGATCAGTGTGTGCGCGTCTCACCTGTGCAGGAATATGTGCGGCTGATTGGCCCGTGGTGTCAGGTGAACATTGGCTCATGTCGCTTCGTGCTTGCTCAGTGTTACCTGGCCAATGGGGAGGGTCAGAAGGTACGTATATGTTGTTTTACGTTTGTCACCTACAGCAGCTCACCTGACTGACAGTGACATTGCTTCCTGTTGTGTGTGAACCAGGCACTGAAGTGTTTCCAGGAGGCAGCAACGGAGGTGGAGAGGGAGGAATTTCTGATGAAGCTGCTGTGCAGTGAGGATGAGGAGGCAGCATCCAGCCCCAGACTGCAGTACTATAACAAGGTACAGATGTTCAAGTGTGACAGAACAGTTGTTTAATGTCAGTGACAAATCTATTTAAAAATCACATTTAACTCATTCACTGCCGTTGACGACTTTAGTAGTCTTTTCAAATACAACCGTTCAACGCCATTGACGACTAAAATCGTCAATTGCGTCTTTTGACAGGAGGGGTGAGACAACAACCGCGCGCACCATGAGAGTAAATATCACTCCCCTTAAGGCATACAAGTGGTTCTTACCTGTGTGCAGTGGTGAAACTTCATGTGATCATGATGATAATCCATGAAAGAGGAGCGAGTTTTGGGAAGCCATTATGCGTAACGCGGGGTGCAAAGCAGAAAAACTTATGCAGCTCACACTTCATCAAAATCTGTGTTGCGGTCGCAAAAATTTGGATTGAACAAAATGACGACAATCAACGCGGGTCGTCGAGCTCACAGCACATATTTCATCCCGTGTCTGAGTCACGTGATTTTAGTGAACATGACCCAGATCCATCAGATGAGCGGTTCCCGTCTGGATCAACCAGGAGGTGTCAATAAAACACTGTTTATTAGTGTCAGAGACACTTTTCTGCCTGATGTGTCTTGTTTCAGAAAAAGGAGTTTTCGGTGAAGTCACCTATTTTCTACAGCAGATTGTGAAAGAACGGTAAACGCTAGAAAGAAGCTGTTTTTAAAAACAGTGGTTTAAATTTTAAACAGTGTTAAAAGACAAAACAGGCAGGTTTTCAATGCTGATTTAAAAGTTTCCAAACTTGTACAGATTCTAATGTGTGATGTTCTGTAATTTAGGTGCATCTGTTGTTTATAACTTGTATTTAGGAACATTTAATAGCAGCTGACCTCAAAACTCTCCTGGGCAGGTAAACATTCAGATCTCTGCAAGGTACAGAGGAGCAATACCACTTAGAACCTTAAAGCAGTACTGAAGAACCTTTCTGTAGATATGTCTCAGACGGCCGTTGCTGGAACCGGTGTTCTGCAGAAATGTTACCTGTTGAGATGTGCTACTGATTCCTTCTGCACATGTGTCGTTCTACAGTCTCAACTCCAATAAACAGATTTATTGTTTATTTTTGTTTCTATATTTTTCCATAAATACATTTTAACTATCAAATAAATTCTCCAGGACAGAAACACTAAATATGATGTTAGTTTTACTTTCTTTACATTGTCAGAGCAACAGGCAAATGTTTGGACACACCCAGAGGAGAAGGACCCAACAATGACTGATAAGGACCCAGAGGACTTTTATATAGAAAATATCAGGGAAGGATCATAAAAATATGTTTAAATAATTAACTGAAACACTCACCATAAACAAGAATACTGTATAAACTTCTAATAACATCTTGTTATGAAATAAGTTGTTACTTCATACTATAGAGGTATTTTTCATCAGGGTAGCATAAATCACCAGAACACCACTTCCTGCTGAGACCTGAATTACTGAAGTTATTTAGTCTATTGTAAAACCATCAGAGGGTCCAGAGTGTCTGATAGGAAGATGAACATGATTTTCGGTGAATATCCAATTAGACAAGTTTCAAAACAGTAGCTTAAAGTTGTAAAAGTTATTTAGTAATGCTTTAAAAACAAGCAACTAGGGATGGGTACCGTACCCTGTTATTAAATTAGTCCTGAGGCTGATTCTGACGGTCCACCAATAAGCTTCAGCCTTACCGGTCCTCTTAATGGTAAATTAAGGTCGTATTCATCTTTTGTGGGAGATACAAACACAAGCCAAATACTGTAGGAGCCCGCTCCTCCTTAACAAGCACACACACCGCGGGGGACTGATAGTGGGACGAGGGACAGCTGCGTGCCCTCGTGTTTGCCTCGTGTTCTCACTAAAAGCTCGGCTCACCAGCAGGTATGCAGGTACGATGACAGAGCGAACGAAAAGATCCAAAATTTGGCTGCATTTTACAAAAATGGATGCCGCCAATGTACGCTGTCACAAATGCAATAAAAG
The DNA here is from genome assembly GCA_006937955.1 of Pachypanchax playfairii. NCBI lineage: Eukaryota > Metazoa > Chordata > Actinopteri > Cyprinodontiformes > Aplocheilidae > Pachypanchax > Pachypanchax playfairii. The sequence goes on along the minus strand of SSNP01000197.1, from coordinate 193,502 downwards.
CTTTTGCTTGCAATGGCGGGAACACGAGTAATTTGACCAAACACTTTGCTAAGCTACACCAAATACAAACAGAGTTGCAGTGTTTGACTGTCTGAGTGCTGCAGCAACAAGAAGCCCTGAATCAGAGAGCTTGTCTTTTTTTATATAATATTTTTAGTTTTTGATATTTAAAAGAAGTTGTTTTTATTAAATTATTCATTTTGTACTTTTTATTTTGTAGTTATTTATTTTTTGTGCTTTGCTGTTCCAATTGTTAAAAAATAAAATAATTATAGTTCATTATTTGTGTTTTTATCCTTTTGTTTCAGTCTTTATAAAAAAAGTACCAATAAGGGTACTTATAAAGTACCGGATCAATAAGTAGTATCGTAGTATCGTTAAGAGTAGTAGTATCGATAAATCCTTAACGATACCCAGATTTTAAAATGGATCCTAAAAGATTCTGAAATCCAGAGCAGAAAGAACAGGAGTGATGTGGTTCCAGTCCAATGAGCCGCAGCGTTCTGAACCAGCTGCAGACGCTGCAGAGAGGATCTAAACCAACATGAAGACAGTTACAGTAGTCCAGACTAGAAGTCATGAAAACATCAACAACGCGTTCTAGATCAGTTCTGCTGAGATACAGCTGGAATTTCCCAACAGTCTTAAATGATAAAAGAACTTTTCACCACAGAGTTTATCTGTTTATCAGATTTAAAAGCCTGTCAAAGGTCACACCAAGACTCCTAATGGAGGAACAGCATTTATAGACAAGCCGTCCTATAAAACCAGAAGAAGGGTCAGGGTCCTGAGGAAGCCCGAACTCTGTGACTTCAGTCTTCATTTAAATGTAAAAAGTTTGAATCCATCCAAAAATATTTAATGTTCATCAGACAAGAGAGTCAGAGTTGCAGAGACTCCTGACAGTCTGACCTTTAAAGGGAGGTAGATCTGAATGTGGACGGAGACATTGTGTTTATTTAGTCCTGGTACTCACAGTGAAGCTGTTTCAGTGCTGTGACCAGCTCTGAAACTTCTCATAGAGACTGTTTGTATCTAGAAAAGACCACAGCTGTCGAAAAACTACTTTTCCAACACTTTGGAGAGAAAAGGCAGGTTGGAGATCTTTAATGGGAGAGCAGAGAGGGGTCGACATTTGTACAACTGCATGTTTAACACAGCAGGGAAACATCCTGAGCTGAGATGGGCATTAACCAGCACCAGAATCACATCTCTGCCACATCTGTTTTCTTGTGTGCAGGTGTTGCGGCTGCTGGAGGATGTAGGTCTACCTGAGCTTGTCATCCAACTAGCTTCTTTGGCCATAACAGAGGCTGTTGGTGACACCCACAGTCAGGTAGGGGGTGTCGGCCTTTTATTGTTGTGGTTTGTTAGTTGAGACAGACATGTTCATGTGTTTGTGCAGGCAGCTCTGTGGACCCGAGTATTTAAACATCACCTGGATCTGGGACACAACAGTGAAGCCTATGAAGCTTTGACCCAGAACCCAGACAGCAGCATGTAAGAGTGCATGTGTGCACACACACACACACACACACACACACACACACACACACACACACACACACACACACACACAAGTGTGTTTTGGTATCCTTATGGGGACCGTCCATTGACTTCCATTGATTTTAGTAACTAGATTTATACCTAACCCAAACCCTTTTACTAACCTTAACCATTACTGATCTATAACTAACCCTAAGACTAACTAAAACTCTATTCACACCATACCTATAAACCTAACCCCTAACCCTAAAAAGGGGAGTCCCCCTCATGGGGACCAGGCTTCGGTCCCCACAAGAACCCTCGGACCCCAGAAAGATAGAAAAAGTCAGGAAACTGGTCCTCAGGAGGTCAGAAATACAAACCCACCCACACACACACCCACACACACACACACACACACACACACACACACACACACACACACACACAAGTGTGTTTTGGTATCCTTATGGGGACCGTCCATTGACTTCCATTGATTTTAGTAACTAGATTTATACCTAACCCAAACCCTTTTACTAACCTTAACCATTACTGATCTATAACTAACCCTAAGACTAACTAAAACTCTATTCACACCATACCTATAAACCTAACCCCTAACCCTAAAAAGGGGAGTCCCCCTCATGGGGACCAGGCTTCGGTCCCCACAAGAACCCTCGGACCCCAGAAAGATAGTAAAAGTCAGGAAACTGGTCCTCAGGAGGTCAGAAATACAAACCCACCTACACACACACCTACACACACACACACACACACACACACACACACACACACACACACACTGACAACAGAGACAGTGAAACATGGTGAACTACAAGCAGTCCAGTTTCTTGTGTATGTGAACGTCTCTTCAACGTCTCTTATGAAAGGTTTTTATTATTAAGAGACCTCAGTAGGTTCAATCAATACCAGCTAAACCTTTTGATGATCCACTGATCGATGTTATCTCAACAAACTGTTTTTATCACTGACAGACTGATGAAATTCATATTTCATGTTATGTTAGACTCTGTGATCACAACAACAATCTCATTTGTGAGCATGGATTTCCCTGTTTCTGAGGAGCTTAACCTGAACCCTTCTTGCAAAGTTTACACACTTTGCCATGTTTAAATTACAAGCAGCCGATGTGACTCAAGATGGAGCTCCGGCTCGTAAGACAAAGTGAGAACTGAGTGACTCGAGGAAGAAAACATTGAAACTTTGGGTCCATGTCCAGGAAACTCCCCAGACTTTAATCCAATTAAGAACTTGTGGTCGATCCTCAAGAAGCAGGTGGACAAACTAAATCCCAGTAATTGTAACAAACACCAGCTTTGATGATGCAGAATGAGCTGCATCAGAATTTGGACCAGAAGTTGATTGACAGCAGGGCAAGTTGCAGGTCATTAAGAAAAAGGTCCAACACTGTAAATATCGAGTCTTTACATGAACTGTTTATAAAAACCTTTGAAACTTAGGAATTTTGTAATTAAACTTTAATGCAGAAACAAATTGAAACAAAGTGAAAACTGAAAAGCAACACGTGTCGTTCTCAAGACTTTTGGCCACGACTGCACACAGTTTCACTATTTTATCAATAAAAACACAAATACTTTTCAATGTCCGTGTAAGATGGAAACAAAGAGCTGCTTCCTGTTTCATCACTTCCTGTTTCACACTGAGGCTCATAAAAACATTCATGCCTGCCTGATACGAGTCAAACACACGAACCTGCAGCAGGTTTCATTTAATTATGTTTCTAAATGTTTGACTGAGACTTTAGCGAGTCAAAGTCTCTTCTCCAGCTCAGAACATTCAGTCTGTACTCTGAAGAGGAAAAGAGTTTTTTCAGGATCTGCAGTTTGTTCTTTTCAAACTGGTGACTGTAGATCAAACACTAATGATTTATTTTGAACAAGAACATGATTCAAGAGGAAGTGAAGTTTGTGTTTTCTTCATGTTTGCAATCTTCAGAGTGTTTCAACCCTCAGACACAAAATACCTCAGCTGTGTAGATGAGCTCTTTAAACTTTGTCATGTGACATTCCAAACTGTAATGTATGTAGTTTCTATACGTCAAATAAAATACTGAAACTAATCTAGAACTGTTGTTGCATTTCCATTTGTGATGGTGATCAGACTGTTTGATGAACCCTTTGTGTTTCAGGCAGCTGGATTGTCTCCGTCAGCTGGTTGTGGTTCTGTGTGAACGCTCACAGCTGCAGGATTTGGTCCAGTTTCCCTACGTAAACCTGCATGATGAGGTGAGACTTGCCCTCTGACAGATTAGACTATTGATTGATTGATACCTGAAAATCTGATATTTCCTCCATACGTAGCAAATTCTTATTTTTTAGTTAAAAAGAATCAGGATAGAGAAATTCTCAACATGTGTGAAAGACAAAACATTGATATGAAGATACATTTAATAATCATGGCTAATGTTAATAAGTGCTTCATGAGGTTGGAATGAAGATTACAGGGGAAATAGTTCTTCTGCTGACTCATTAGAGACATTAGGTTTGCTCAAATTTGTCTTTACTAATTCTGCTCTGTTATTTTCACCTGTGCAGTGGTTCAGCGTTGAGTGGTGTGCACATGTTCTGGCAGTAAAGATGCAACTAACCGCTAATTGTAGTTCTGATCTGGCCAACATTCACACATAGGTTAGGCAGGTGAAGCGTTTCACCCAAGGACACAAAGTGACAAGGATAGAGCAGGATTTGAACCAGCAACCCTTCAGTTACTGGGAGGCTGCTTGATCTCCTGAGACACTAAGAAATGCTGGCTCATGTCTAGGTTTTTTTGGCAGGTGGTGTGCTGAATGTTGCACCCCTGCCTGGCTCGGCATGTTACTTCCACTGTATGCTTGTTGGCATCATCTTACTAACAACAACTCCATTGTTCACAGCAGGGCTTTTATTGTGAAAGATGTGCATATCTTAACTTCCAGTGGAATGATGTGAAGATGTTCAGTTTCCAGAATTAGTTTGACTAATGTGGGATGGCTAACCCTAAACCTAGAACCGTTTCAAGCATCTAGTTAGGATGCATCATGAACGTGTTATCAGGTACGTCCCACTGGGAGACGCCCAGACCCAGAATTCACTGGTGGGATTATATATCCTCTCTGATCTTGGGATCCCCCAGGAGGAGCTGGTAAGTATGAGTGGAGAGATGGATGTCCTGGTTTCACTCCTGAACCTGTCACCTCTGACTCGGATGGATGGACGTAAGGATGGATGGATATGCTACCATGAGATCTAGTTATCAATAGTTTAATAAGTTTATAATAAAGATCACGTTTCTTCTGAATGCATTGATCAGTTATCTAAAGTGACAGTGGCCTCAGATTCATGTATTACTTTCAGCTGAATCTCGTCTTGTTGTTTTCGTGTCTTACTGATGTCATGTGACTTTCAGGTGGTTGGGATCATTGAGTCTCGTGCTCGCAGTCTGGACCTGCTGACACACAACTATTATGAGCTTCTGTACGCCTTCCACATTGCTCGACACAACTACAGGAAAGGTACGACAGCAGAACCCCGTATGAAACACAACCACAGTCAGTCTGCTACATGTTAATGAAACAAGCATCTCTGTGTGTGTGGGGTGTGTGCTCAGCGGGAACCGTTATGTTTGAGTTTGGAATGCGTCTTGGTCGGGAGGTTCGGACTCGGTTCGGTCTCCAGAAACAGGTGAACTGTTACCTTGCTGCTCTCAACTGTTTGCGCCTCATCAGGCCAGAGTACGCTTGGATCGTCCAGCCAGCATCAGGGAGCATGGTACGCACATGCACACACATGCACTATAACCCACACAGAATGGCGTTTGTGATTATTGGGGTTGTCTGTTGTAGTATGAGCGGCCCGGAGCGTCTCCAAAGAGAAATGCTGATGGCGAGTTTCCTGCTGAACCAGGTGAGGTCTCTGCACTGTGCTGGGTGAGTTGTGAGTCAAAGGGACTATTCCAGAAAAGAGGTTCAACAAACTCTGAGTTAACTCTCTGGGACCAGTGAAACTGAGTTTTCAGATCCAGAACAGCTGATTTCAAAAAGCGATAGAGGCTGCTGCTGAAGTCAGTGTTGAACTATAAAAATGGAACTTTTTTCCTCACTTACAGCCAGAGCAGGTAGATGAACAGGTGTTCTAATAAATCTCATCCAGGTGGAGTCCATCAGGTAAAACTAAAAGGTACTGTTGAGTCAGTAAATATCTATTCAATGTGTAGGGATTGAATCCTGTAACAACACAACAATCCTCTCAGCTGATCTGCCTAAAAACGATCATGTTACACAGTTATTTTATAAATATTAGTCTGAGATATAAACCCAGAGAATATCAAACTAACCCTAACCCTAACTCACATTAAAGACAGAGGCAGCGGGATGTTCTGATGTGATGCACGTCTCAGACTTCAGACAGAGAACATTACTGAGATCAGAATTTGATGAAAATTTTCTCCCAACAAGAAAAAATACAGTTCTGCTTCCGTGTTGATCAGCTGCTTCAGATAGGCGGGGCCTGTAGAAAACCAGCCAGCCAGTGTGTGTAGTTCCCAGACTCTGTTACCATGGCGACATACTCAGTTAATGTACCTCTCTATCTGAAACAATCCTGAAGTCTGTCTGTTGTGAGTCTGTAAACTGATCTGGACTCTTGTATGTTTGCAGCTGCAGGTAGACGTCAGGTAGACATCTTGGAGCTGAATGACCTGGAGAAGGAGTACTTTCTGTCCTGTGCCCGCCTCACTCTTGCTCAGCACCACCAACCATCTGCAGCCATTGCAGGTACACATGCACTCTGTTGCGTGGTTACCAGGGTGTGGGGTGGGGGCATGCCAGGCTCATTGACAGCATGTAGGTGCACGGTCTATTCAGGTGAAACAGGTGACTCCTATCCCCAAAAATTGGATTTGATATGCCTTTATTGTCCCACGGGGGGAAATTACATGGAAATGCAGAGAACAGCTTGACCATCACTCTCCCGGCAGCCAGGCCCAAGGCCGGCGCACATTGCTCTGGTCAAGCCAAGGTTACACAGGAGAATACATATATACATGCATACACACACACAGACACACACACACAAACTACATATTGTATATAGACTACATTGGGTCCGAGGAGGTAAAAAAAAAGGTCCTTACATCCAGTGCCCACAAGGGTGGAATGGAATGGGATGGAAGCACAAAAAAAACACTCCGGGGGGGTGGGTGGGAGTGAACAGATACCACGCACACACGGTGAGGTCATTGAGGGGGGCGTGTCTGCGATGTATGATTGTGTGAATGTGTTGCAAGAATGTAAACACCGTCGCTGAGCAACGCTCTCAGATGTTTTTTTGTCAGGAAGTCTCTGACCTTGGGAAAGTCTGTCTTCCAGCTTGAGTGTTTGGAGTGAGAAGGGGAGGGGAGGGGGACAGAGTGTCCCATCTGCATTCTCCTCAGGAGAGTTTAAAGTGTTGACCTTCGTCCCGGCCAAAACAGAGATAAAGCCAAGTTAGAGCAGACTGTAGAATTCAGCAGAGTCCATATGGTACATGTATTCCAGTGGAGAATCCGAAACAGCCGAATCAGACCAAATCACATGAAAAACAGCCAATCAATCACTCCTCCACACTGAACCAAACCTACATCTTCTCCAAGATGACACTCATCCTTCCAGTGAGATCCTAACCACATCAGTATGTGATCCAGACCCCCACGAGCTTGTTAGTCATAAGGTTACATACTTTACATTTTGTCGATACGTTAGGTGACTGCCAGCTCCAATCAGCAGGTTCCCACGATCAGTAATCCAAATATATCCAGATAAAACCAGTTCCCCAGATCACCCAAACCCAAATCACTTTGGGTTGCTGTGAGCTTGAAAAGTGCTAAATAATTAATGACTGACAGTTTCTCACCAGCCAAATGTGTCTTTATTTAACCATGAAACTGCACTTTGATCTGCTGGTTTCTGAACATTTTATGCAGTAGACAAATTATTATTCAGTGTGACTTTGTGTCTCTTTAGGTTGTGTGTCAGCACCGGAGCTTGTCCTTCTTCTTGTCCAAGCTGGACTCTTTGACACTGCGCTGTCTCTGAGTCAAATCTTCAAACTAGATCTGACTCCAGTGTTCGACACCCTGACCTTTAAGTAAGTCTTGGAGAACTCTGAGTTGTTGTTTTTAGACCTTCTCATGTAACACAGGTTCAATAAAGCTGGGCTTTCTTTCTGTTACCTGCGTTGGTAGTTTGAATGTTGCTTCATTAACTCAGATTTCCTTCTTCCTGTCTGTCTGTTAACACGTCTATCTGTTTACCTGTCTGTCTGTCTGTTTACCTTTCTACCTGTGTGTCTGTTTACCTCAGGTGTATCCAGCTACAATCTGGGGGGGAGGAGTCTCAGAATGAAGCTTGGAGCTGGTTGGCTGCTAATCAGTTGTCAGTTGTGAACACCAAAGAGTCGAGGTGTGTTGATTGATCAGCTTTGTCACAAAGCTAAAGACAGATCAATATTTCATTAGAGCCCAGTTGTGACCTCTCCCTTGGGTTTTTCTTTGCTCAGTGTCACTGACGAGGCATGGCGACTTCTGGCTTCTTACCTGGACAGGTATCCTTCAACCAACGGACAACATCATCGTCGCGTCATCCACAAGCTGCTGTCACATGGCATCCCACTGCCTGATTGGCTGTTGCAGTCTTATAAGGTGAAATGGGGT
>SSNP01000197.1:159460-174373 GCA_006937955.1 Pachypanchax playfairii | reverse complement strand
AATGAGGAGTTGGATCCAAAGAACACCATACCTACTGTAAAGCATGGGGGTGGAAACATCATGCTTTGGGGCTGTTTTTCTGCAAGGGGACCAGGACGACTGATCCGTGTAAAGGAAAGAATGAATGGGGCCATGTATCGTAAGAATTTGAGTGAAAACCTCCTTCCATCAGCAAGGGCATTGAAAATGAGACGTGGCTGGGTCTTTCAGCATGACAATGATCCCAAACACACCGCCCGGGCAACGAAGGAGTGGCTTCGTAAGAAGCATTTCAAGGTCCTGGAGTGGCCTAGCCAGTCTCCAGATCTCAACCCCATAGAAAATCTCTGGAGGGAGTTGAAAGTCCGTGTTGCCCAGCGTCAGCCCCAAAACATCACTGCTCTAGAGGAGATCTGCATGGAGGAATGGGCCAAAATACCAGCAACAGTGTGTGAAAACCTTGTGAAGACTTACAGAAAATGTTTGACCTCTGTCATTGCCAACAAAGGCTATATAACAAAGTATTGAGATTAACTTTTGTTATTGACCAAATACTTATTTTCCACCATAATTTGCAAATAAATTCTTTAAAAATCAGACAATGTGATTTTCTGGATTTTTTTTCCTCATTTTGTCTCTCATAGTTGAGGTATACCTATGATGAAAATTACAGGCCTCTCTGATCTTTTTAAGTGGGAGAACTTACACAATTGGTGGCTGACTAAATACTTTTTTGCCCCACTGTAAGTGACAGTCTGACCTGGTTCTGTAATATAATGTAGAAAAAAAATCATGAATTGTGATTGACAATCTAGTAGCCAATAGATAACGAAACAGGTTCATTGTCTATTGGCTACTTTATTTCAAGCCCCACCAGGTCAATGATTTATTAATATTATAACTTTTTCTTTTTGAAACCAAATGTACAAGACCACTACAAGTTGATAAAATGATTTTAAAGTACATTTGACATCTAAATTTGTAAAAAAAATCCTCTTTACCACCTTTAATTTTCACTAAGCCACCCAGCATTAGCCAATAGCATTAGCCATCTGCATAGTACACCTCTCAATCAACCAAGTGTGCACATGTATGTATCCTGAAGAACTACCGTTTACGAGTTGTTAACAACACTGCACTGACACATGAATCATGAAGCAACAACTGCCTTAAATAAGCTGTATAAATGTAACTTACCCATGAAGTGTCCATCGTAACAAAGATGGCGCGCATGAAAGCAGATAGGCTGTCGTATCACAGACACAGAGGGGCGGGACTTAAAAAGGAGTTTTCCAGACCCACGAAAATCCATCTTGTTCTGTTCCAACTAAACTGTCTGACTCGATTCCACTGGTGGTTCAGACCAATCATGTGTTAGCATTGTGCTTTATGGCAGGTGTTCAGGTATGAATGGTAGCAAGTGCCCAGACAAAGTAAAACAAACATGGCTGCTGGTGGATGTACATGTAGAAGCAGCTATTGAATCTGTTTTAGGACTAAAGACTATTTCTTGGTTGAAAAATTAGCAAAGGTAAGAACTATGTAACTTCCTCCCATGGGACTATAAAGGCATATCAAAACTTTGTGTATTTCTTGGTGGTAACGATGTGTGTGTTTTACTCCCGACTGGATTTGCAAGAGCTTGATTTACTGTGATTGACTAAAGACAAATCATGAAAGGCAGACACTTGCTGGTGCTTCCTCCAATCAGCTTATAATATTATACCAGATGTCCCGCCCCTTTTTCAGAATCTTTGAGACGGAGCAGGTCCAGATCTATGGGTATTTACCAATGTCAAGTCGCCTTGCCTACTGAGGCACTGCCTTAGTAGACGAGGCGTCTTGCTTACGAGGACACTGGAACAGACTTAACTCACGTGACCGCGGCTGCCCGCTTAAGCGCACTGTTTATGTCCCGCCCATCGTAGTAGCATAGAAGCATAGCAGCATTCTTTCAGCCGTGAACTGAAAATGTTAATAAAATAAAAATAAATGTGTAAGTGAGTTAGTACCTTCTAGCCACCGAAGTTGCAACTACTAAGCAACTAACTAACCATATAACTGCTTTGGATCTAAAAAAAAAAATTAGATATAAGCCTGATAGCAACAATTAGTTAACTTACATTTAAACTGTAAATTTTACTTAGAAGTAGCTGCTGCTGGCTCCTGTACCGCATTTTTTGAAATAACAGGATGTATTCTGGGAAATTTTTGACCAAGGGAAGGCATCAAGGCACGTCCCATGTATCCTTGGTAAGTTAGCCTCAGTCGCACATGATCAGGTTAGTCCTCTGAGAAGAAACTCCAGATTGCAGCTTTAAGCCTAAGACCGTGTTTCCTCATCTGGATCAAAGAACCCAGTATCGCTGAGGTCTCAAGCAACACTTTTAAAAACATGCCATTCTCTTCAATTTTAGGAATAAATAATAAAGTACAGTGGGGCAAAAAAGTATTTAGTCAGCCACCAATTGTGTAAGTTCTCCCACTTAAAAAGATCAGAGAGGCCTGTAATTTTCATCATAGGTATACCTCAACTATGAGAGACAAAATGAGGAAAATAAATCCAGAAAATCACATTGTCTGATTTTTAAAGAATTTATTTGCAAATTATGGTGGAAAATAAGTATTTGGTCAATAACAAAAGTTAATCTCAATACTTTGTTGTATAGCCTTTGTTGGCAATGACAGAGGTCAAACGTTTTCTGTAAGTCTTCACAAGGTTTTCACACACTGTTGCTGGTATTTTGGCCCATTCACTCAAAATCTTACGATACATGGCCCCATTCATTCTTTCCTTTACACGGATCAGTCGTCCTGGTCCCCTTGCAGAAAACCAGCCCCAAAGCATGATGTTTCCACCCCCATGCTTTACAGTAGGTATGGTGTTCTTTGGATCCAACTCAGCATTCTTTCCCCTCCAAACACGACAAGTTGAGTTTCTACCAAAAAGTTCTATTTTGGTTTCATCTGACCATATGATGCTCTCCCAATCCTCTTCTGGATCATCCAAATGCTCTCTAGCAAACCGCAGACGGGCCTGGACGTGTCCTGGCTTCAGCAGGGGGACACGTCTGGCACTGCAGGATTTGAGTCCCTGGCGGCGTAGTGTGTTACTGATGGTAGCCTTTGTTACTTTGGTCCCAGCTCTCTGCAGGTCATTCACTAGGTCCCTCCGTGTGGTTCTGGGATTTTTGCTCACCGTTCTTGTGATCATTTTGACCCCACGGGGAGATCTTGCGTGGAGCCCCAGATCGAGGGAGATTATCAGTGGTCTTGTATGTCTTCCATTTTCTAATAATTGCTCCCACAGTTGATTTCTTCACACCAAGCTGCTTACCTATTGCAGATTCAGTCTTCCCAGCCTGGTGAAGGTCTACAATTTTGTTTCTGGTGTCCTTTGACAGCTCTTTGGTCTTGGCCATAGTGGAGTTTGGAGCGTGACTGTTTGAGGTTGTGGACAGGTGTCTTTTATACTGATAACGAGTTCACACAGGTGCCATTAATACAGGTAACGAGTGGAGGACCGAGGAGCCTCTTAAAGAAGTTACAGGTCTGTGAAAGCCAGAAATCTTACTTGTTTGTAGGTGACCAAATACTTATTTTCCACCATAATTTGCAAATAAATTCTTTAAAAATCAGACAATGTGATTTTCTGGATTTTTTTTCCTCATTTTGTCTCTCATAGTTGAGGTATACCTATGATGAAAATTACAGGCCTCTCTGATCTTTTTAAGTGGGAGAACTTACACAATTGGTGGCTGACTAAATACTTTTTTGCCCCACTGTAGATAATCCTCGATCATGGCGTGTTGTGCGGAAGACAGTACACCTGAGTTTCTACACAGAGGGTTTGCGTGGTGCGTTCATGGAAAATCTTGAAGCAGACCATCGACCTGGTCATGAACTTCTGAGAGGGCCACGAACACGAGATTCTTATTGGGCTGCTGTACCTCTGCATTAAGGAGGTCGTAAGGAACGGTCCAACAATCATTAGCGCGTTTGCAGGCGTTAACTTGGCTCATTGTGACTGAGGTTTAATTCTAATTCACCATATTTGATTCTGAAACATATTATTGGTATTAAATGTAACAAAAATGTGAGTTTAACTTTCTTATGACCATCTAAAGATTACATGTGGTAATTATACTAAGTTATGATCTCACATACTCAGATTACTCTTACTGCCAGTGTTTATATTTGGGAAATCTCTCACCTGCAGATATCCAATAATGCAGTACTTCTGAGGACCAATCAGACCACAGGTTGATGAGGCTGAAAGCTGCGCTGCTCGACCTACCATCAGGTCACCCAGCTGGGGGTAGCACGAGCTGCCAAAGCACTGGTCTTCGAGGTCCTGAAGGTCCTGCATGTTCTGGGCTTTTACTACTGAAAGAAAAACTGCAAAGAATTATTAGTTATCATCTTTCATTAAGATGCAGTAATTTAAACCACTGGTGGTTGACATCTTCAGTAAGTGGCAACAATGTCATTAGATGTTTGATACCAACAGTTCTCTGGAACTGATTCACCGGATGACCACATGACTTGAAATCTCTCATTTGGAAAGAACTTCCCGGGCGCCATAACAAAGGCAACCCTCTGCTCCCCAGGGAGATATGGGTTAAATGCAGAGAACAAATTTCCCCTTTCCCCAAAAGGGGGATCATTAAATCCAATCCAACTAGTGAAGAGGTATGAGAGATTATTAAGTCTTCTAAGAGCCAAAATTCTCTCCTGTCCTAATTTATTTATATTTACTGGTTCCACTGATTTGTCACTTCATTTGACTAAACCTTGAGTTTTAAACGAAACCTAGATCAGCCCTCCTTCACCTCTTCTGCAGGATGTAATGCTGTGAACAAACGTTCTAGCTGTCCTCCAACAATGTCATGATGTTGCAGCAGTATCAGAGAAACATCTCCAAACATCCTTGTGCACTTCAGACCTAACAGGGCCCTCAGGCAGAACCTGGTTCACCCTAAAGACAAAACACCCAAACATAAAGTGAGTGGTGTACACAATCCAGTCCAGTGAGGAGTGTTCAGACCTCTACATAGGAGAAACTACACCACCTCTCCACAGACACATGGACCAGGAGAACCAGCTCTTCAGGTCCAGACTCAGCTGGACATCTACACCTCAAAGATAAAGGACAGAAACATGTTGGACAGAGAGGACAGATGGTCTGACAGAGGAGTCGAGGAAACCCACTCTGAACAGGGAGGTGGACTCAGGTTCCACTTATCCAACACTTATGGTGCGTTCACACCGGCCGCTTTGTCAACGTCAAGCAACGTTCATAACGCTTCAAGTTTGGCGCTTGAATGTTGAAGCTTGTAACACCTGACCGTTAAAAAGAGCGCGTAGGCGGGGCTTCCTTTGTTATCGGATGTTCTTAACTATGACGGATCATATAGAGAGTAGCTTGGCTTTATTTACTCCGTTTGTAGATACACCCCATTCTTCAGATGCGTTCTGAGTTTGAGGAGTTAAACAATTTGCTCCAGGAGCTACATATGGATGAGGTTTGCTTCCAGCGCTACTTCCGTCTGTCCCGCGCCCTGTTTGAAGACTTCCTGCTTCATTCAGGTTACATGTAGTGACGTCACTACGATGAGACGCTCTGATTGGTTGACATGCCGCTTCAAGAGCGTCAAAAGTTCAGCTAGCTGAAATTCTGCGTGTCTCGCGTTTCAAGCTTCACTGCGTGAAACGCTTGAAAAGCTTTGAAAGTTGATGCTGCTAACGCTGCTAACGCTCACAAAGCGACGCAGGGACTCTGACGCTGGTCTGACGGACTCAACCATAGACTTTACATGTAAACTTGACGCTTCTGAAGTTGACGATTGGGCCGGTGTGAACGCACCATCAGGATGATGCTTTGTCTCAACGTCCAGGTAATTTCATAACAATCAAACTGCCAATCAGGTTACTACAACACCTTGTATAAACAGGTCTCAGGGAACAAAGACATAACAACCCCTTGATGGGACGGGTGTGTCAGAAACTCATGTGACTCTAACGAAGCTGTTTATACTGCGTTGGTCCGAACCTGGTTAGAACTGCAGACGTCTCTCTGATGAGAGATGAAACATTTTCAAGAAGAAGAAAATAGAAATACAGTTGCTTTTTTTTAAAATAAAACTTTTGGGATTAATTCCTGGATGACCGACAATCTACACATTTTTTTAATAAAAAAACAATTTTAATCTGTCTCACCTGAACAGTCAGGGACATGTAAACAGCTACATATGATAAGTTTTAGTTTAGAACTGTGGTGAAATGGGTTTTTTGAGATTCATACTGTTTTAATGTAAATACAATTCTAAAAAATCCTCATTACAGATCATGTAGTTTTCTTCAGAGTTGTGTGAATAAATGTAAATCAGTTTATGATTCATCAGATATGATTTACAAGGTTAGAGTGAAAAATTGAACTTACCGAAGAGGAAGATGAGGATCATGTTAAAATGCCACGTGGTCTCTGGTGGATTCATATGGACTGTTATGAACCCTGTAGAAAAGTAAATGATCCTTATTCTGATAAAAAACAAAAACTGTTACACATAGGACAAGAGAGAAACAGAAGGATGTTGCACTGAAGTGGCTGTAACATGGCAGGTTAAAGAAACGTTTCCAACGATCATCATTAACTTGAAAGCTACATCATGTGCATTTCTTCATGTGTTTCTCATGATGGTGTGTGCATGAAGTGTAAAATGAGGAGTTTAGAATGAGTATGTTTGATTTAATTTGAACAGTTTCCTTGGTCTGATGTGATTCATGAGGCAACATGAAACTCATTATCACATTAAAATCTATAAACCCCGCCCTGCTAGCTGTCAACACTCATACTACAAATAAACAAAAGACACCCAGGTAAAGATCATTCTCCACCCCTCGTGAACCCCCATTACCCCCCCCACACACACACACACACTCATGATGCCCCAAAACCCCCAACACACCAGAGTTCCAGGAACTCAGGAGAACTCGGGTTTTATCACCACCTGCGTAGTTTGAGAGATTCAAACTGAAAGAGAAGTTGTTGACCTGTTTTCACCCACTATGAAGGTAAGAACACCTGTGGAGCTAAAATATTCAACAGAAACCTCAGAAAAACTGTTTATAATGGAACGATCCATCAAGAGATCCTTTTACTGATAAACACTTAAATAATTTTAATTTTTCCAGTTCATGAGGATCATCGTCTTAACAATGCAAAAGGCAGTAAGAACCAGGTGGACTAGACGCACACACAGACATGCATGCACACACCCACACGTGCACACACACGTACACATGCGCACCCACACACACGCACACGCGCGTACACGCATGCAAAGAGACATGGTTGTGTGGAGGCTGGGTAGATTACAAGATAAGCGATTACGATTGGTTAAGGAAGAGTCACTTGTTTCATAGTAGCCAATCAGAGCCATCAGAAAGGACACGTGCGCATCCCCTCACAAACTTTGAACAGATTTGGCGAAGCAGCAGAGATGGCGAGTCTGGAGCGTCTGAAGGTGGAGATATAAACACTACTTTGAATCCATTGAGGTGGAGGGTAGGATCAATCTTTGTCTGTTTATAGGAAGTTATTTATAATGACTTGTCTGTTTTACTCATTTCCACTGATTTGAGAAACTTGTTTTAGTAAGTTACCTTCTCAGGTAACTAGTTACTGTTTTGTAGAGTAATTCAGTTACTAACTCAGTTACTTTTTGGGACAAGTAGTGAGTAACTATAACTAATTATTATTTTAAAGTAACGTTCCCCACACTGCTTGGGCCTGTTCATTATCTGTGACAAGAGACGCAGGGTTAATATCATGAAAGCAGTCAGGCATGAGACAGTGTAAATAACTATGATCAGATGTACCGTCCTGTTCCAGAAGGGAAGCCGAGAATAAACACGTTGAGAACCCAGGTCAGAAAAAAAAATGATGCAGGACTTGAACCAGGTGTGTTGCATCTTACTTCCCTGTTTGTAGGTATTTGAGGAAATTGGACAGGAACAAAAACAAGTGAAAGGTTCTGATTCTGAGTCGGGGAGAGTGAGTTTAGTGCAGAACAGGTAAACAGACAGACTCCAGTTACATTCATCCAAGTAATTAATCCTCCACAATGAATCCTCTTCTTAAAACAACAGGTAATTCCAAAATGCATATAATGTTTTGTGGGTCAGATCTCTCTATGGTCAGTTTGTGGGGAAAAAATATGTAATTTACAGATTTTCAGAACAAAGCAGACAGTAGTGGTCAAACATCCAGGTAGGGTTAGGCAAAAAGCCAAAGGTCAGGGTCCAGAAACAGATCGACAAATGTCACGAAGGTTAACAAACTGGCACTGAAGTCTGTGGCTTAAATAGTTCCAGATCTGGGACATGAACAGGCAAACACAGTTAACTTTATGACAGGAAGTGACCAGAGAACTACAGCTAAAAACTACAAACATTACAGGAAACTGGAGATTTATGACAAAAACATACTATAAAACTGCCAAGACTTTACACTCATTTTCATTCCTGTCTAAAAGGAATTTGGATTTTACTCTATCAAAACTTAATTATTCACGAAAACATCAACAACTAAAATGATAGCGAAGTAACAAAAATCCTAAAAAAGAAACCAAGCTGGAACATTTGAAGAACTGCTGGAACTTGTCTCTAAAGATATTTGGGATTTTATTCTGACAGGCAGTAAATTGTAGTTGAAGTGTCACTCAGCTCAGGCAGAAATTCCCCGAGGAACTTCTGAACAGAACTGCACTTGTATTCTAATGTTTTTTACCCTGCAGGAGTCTGCAGGCAGGTTTAATGAGCAATATGAAGTTAGTCTGTAAAACACGTAGAGCAGAAATGAGCTTCAGGTTTTATTGCTAGAATATCATCAGTGACACAACTGTATTCATCTGCACATCTAAAATCTGTTTTGTATGAAAAGTCTTAGTTGCAGTTCATAAGAATGAAAATATTTTTGCTGATACAACTTGTGAATCTTTTCACTTCAAGGCTTTATAATAACATCTGTACTTTTCTTCTGACGGGGTCATGTTGCAGTTCAGCAGTATACTCATTGGTATTCCATCTGGAAGTGAATGTATAACAAAAACATTTATTCAGGTAAAAGCATTATTTGATTGGAGAAAATTTTATTTTAAAATATCTGCAAAAACATTTACATAATTTACTAGATCATAAAAAACAAACCAGACTGCAGCGGATGGAATTCTGATAGTCTGGAGAATCTGCAGAGTTCTCCAGTCAGATAAGAAAGAATTGAATTCCAGACCTTCATTCAATCAACAATGTCATTTGGAAAAGACTCAACAGATGACTAAACAAGACTAAACAAAGATGAAAAGAACTAAAGGCACAAAAATATCATCATTCCATATGTGGCACGAGTATCTGCAAAAGCTTTGAAGAATTTTAACTAAACACGACATCCCAGTGTTAAATTTTACAAACACTTTTTATTTCAAACTGATGAAGCTCATCAGATAAGAAGGAAGATGTCCTCAAGAACAAGACAAAAGTCCAGTTGTCTTTTTTTTATTCTACTGGGATAAGTTAGTTAGTTGTCTCCCTGCTTCATCAAATGGGTCAACAAGTAGTCCAAAAGCTTTTCAATAACTCTTTCATTAAATCTTGTGTTGAAGCAGGGAAACGTCTAAAACCACTGATATGAGACCAAAATGTCCTTTAAAGGTGCAATATGTAAGAATTAGACCTCGTAGTCCAATCAGAGTCTCACAGTTCATGTAGAAAAACAAACCCATCTGCTCTCAGTCACTCAACCATTCATCCCCCAGGTCAGACTGTGGACAAGATGAGACAGGCCTCGTCTCTCTCTGAGACCATGTGACATGTTAGCTCACTGTTCAGGTGTCCTTATATTGAGTTTCATACACAGCTGTTTATACTGTACAGTATTTTGATCCAGAGTTGGTTGTTTCACAGTGTTTTGTAGATAAAGTTGGACTGGAAAAAAAATTTAATGAAGCAAAAACAAAACAGATTGAATCGACAGTATGTTGACCGATTTTTCTGGCAAAATCTGCCTGCTGACATAAGTAAATATTTCTATTTCTTTTTTCGACATGTTGCATTTGCTGAGATTATTTTAAATGTGAATTGTTTTAAACAAACTGATCAAGTAATATTTAGAAAATGTAGTACATGAATTTGGGATCCATGCAAAAGGTTAATAGTTTCAGTATTTACTTTATTTTTCTAAAAACAAAATTCTAAGAAACATTTGAACCAGCAGAGATTTTCTTACTGTAGTTGTTGGTATTTGGTGTAAACCGTGTACCTACATGCACGAGCTCTTCAGATCAATGTTCCTTTAGTCACTTCCTTTGTGTTTTATGAATAAAAACTCTGTGTGAAGATAAATTGAATTTACACCAAAGTGTTTGTAATCTCTTGTGTCTTTCACTCCATCTATAAATTTTAACCTAACAGTAACAACAGTGTCTGATCTAAATTTAACATTTCTACTCAAATCACAAATAATTCAGCAAAAAATCAAGAGAAAATGTTTTTTATTCAACATGTCTAATTATTTAATCTTATTTTCTTTTTTTGCTGTTGTGTAACTCAAAAACTCCTAAAACTGCAGTTTGCTGAACTCCAAGACCCAAATTACACTTCATCATATTTAAAAACAAAATTATTATGGAAAGAGCCTGTGAAACTTCAATCTGAAGTTTTCAAAATCAGAAGTTCATGTTTTAAGGCAGTAAAACCAGCTGCATAAGAGCCAACAGCAGGTAAATACTTGCATACCTGTCCATATCGTTACAGCTTCCTAACAGAATTCATCAGTTACCAGTTAAAGTGAGAATAAAATGGAACCTACCTGCTTCTGCTGTTCATCTGAAAGAATGAGTACATCTGGGCAGGTAACAGCACACCTGAGACATGCTGCACGAGGCGGAACCTGTCAGTGATGGAAAGAAAGAAAAGATTATGGGTTCAAAGTGAAAATGTTCAACAGGTCGTGGAGTTAGAGGTTTGAACTGGATCTAGATCTCACAACATCATCGAGACGGAACCGCTCTTGCAATGCAACTCAAAACAGAAGTTATTTTCTATTTTAGTTCATAAACTGCTATTTTACATGCTGATATCAGTTTAAAAGTTTAAACTCTCACAGTCAAGATGTATTCACAATCAGTTTCTAACGTTAGAAAATATTCAATATTATGGGACTTCTAAATTAATTGCATCTGCTCACACCAAGGCACATTACACATCTGGAATACATAATGGCATAAACTGATGAGTGTTTTTGACTCTAAATTATTTTGATTTATCAAATCTTTGTAACTGTTATTGTTAATTAAAAATGCTGAAATGGACCTTTTGTAAAGCTAAATGAATACAAAATACATTTAGCATACTGGTATATGGTATATGGAATGGATGTGAAGTAAATAGTTTGACAAACTAGAGTAAAATACCAGTATATATCATATATCCCAAGCTTTGGAGAATTTCTAGTCTCTACAATTGTACCTTATATTTTAGACATTTAACCAGATTGTTTAAATGTTTATTCATCTCAATCTTTCTCTCTTGTACTTTCTCCACAAAATATTTTATGTTTAACAAACCACTAAAACAATTTCCTTTACTTTAACTGTTTACAGTTTACTTAGTTAACTTAGTGCATCTGACGCCTGTATTCTTCAAGTAAATGAAAATCACTGCTAAAATGTTTCTAACAACAAGCCATGGATTAAACCTGAAATAAAGGCTCTCCTCAATGAGAAGAAGAGAGTCTTTTGATCAGGAGACAAACAGCTGAGAGTTGTCCAGAGGAAACTGAAGTGGAAGATCAGGCAGGGGAAATACAATTACCGTAAGAAGATGGAAGAGCAGCTGCAGCAGGACAACATCAGAGGGGTTTGGAACAGCCTGAAGACACTTTAAGGACAAAAACCAACCCCCCAGACTGCAGGAGACCTGGGGTGGATGAATGACCTAAATAAATATTTTAGGTTTGACCAGCCACCCACCCCTCGTCCCCCCTGCTGCAGTCTCCCTCATCTTCAGGGACTGCCTGTTTTTTATCTTGGGTCTTCACACCTCTCAGATTGAAAGGTCTGTTAATCAGTGTTTCCTGACGTTTTTTGTAGATATAAAATGTTTCATATTACTGGTTAATACTTAAGAAATAACCACAAAGTCCTGAAATTTGTAGGAAATGGCCTCTTTAACTGTTTCTAAACACTATGAATATTTTGAAGTGTATTCTGGATTCTAACAACAATGATGCCAATGAGGCAAAGTATTTTGGACACAAACATGTTGCTGCCGCTCTAAAATGAAGGGAGATGGCCCAAGAAAGAGGAAACATGGCGCAGAGCGGGAGTGGATCTAACTTTGGTAAAGTTAGAAAAATATTCACAGATTCAGTTTTTCCAGATCAATAACTTATCATCGGAGTGTTGCTTTTACTAAACCGACACCTCAGTGCATCACAACGAGGTAGACTGCAAGCTATAATCGTATTTTTTTCTAAACAAGCTGTCCTCCACGCTGGGAGAACACTGAAAAAATATAACAGAAATATTCAGTTGCTTCATCTAGGACAAGTGTAGTGTCAAAAAAATTGTTAATGTTTTTCATACTAGTTTTTTTGGATTAAAAATAGATGTATTTATTTTTTTAACAGCCTTAAATAACTCAATCTTCAATAAAATCAAAATTTAAGGTGTATGGTTGTAAAAAAAAACAACATAATGAATATTAGTTTGCTCTATCAGCTACATTGATTTGGATTAAGGGCTATTTTCAATCAAGTTTCAAGTTTCAAGTTTCAAGTTTATTTATTTATAAAGCGCCAGTTCATGACAAAGTCATTTCAAGGCACTTCACAGAAAAATCAATCAATTAATAATAAAACATTTTCTATCTAAGGAACCAGCCGATTGGGCTGAATTGTTATTTCAGCACAATCCCCCATCCTGAGCAAGCACAACTGGCGACAGTGGAAAGGAACGACTCCCTTTTAACAGGAAGAAACCTCTAGCAGAACCCGGCTCAGGATGGGCGGCCTTCTGCCTTAGCCGACTGGGGTCTGAGCTGACAGGAAAGAGACACAGACAAACACAGATGTATTTAGGCCAGTCGTCATGTCTATGGAAAGATAAACAGAGAAACAGTTAATGGCAGCAGTAACAATCAAAGCAATAACAATTTGATGGTTCTAGTGGGAATATTTCATCCCTTGTTTATGTGAGATACACCCTCCTCAGAGGCAGCCACAGTAAAGAAAGACAGCAGAGTGAAAAAAAAAATGTGGTCAGTATGTCCTCCGGCAGTCTAAACCTATAGCAGCATAACTAAAGGGAAAGCTCAGGAGAACCCAAGCTAACCCTGACTATAGGATTGTGTAAAAAGGAAAGTTTTAAGTCTATTCTTAAAACTACACAAGGTGTCTGCCTCACGGATAAAAAGTGGAAGCTGGTTCCACAGGAGAGGAGCCTGATAATTAAAAGCTCTTCCTCCCATTCTACTTTTAGAAATTCTAGGAACTACAAGCAGACCTGCAGTCTGAGAGCGAAGTGCTCTGTTAGGAGCATATGGAACAATAAGATCTTTAATATAAGCTGGAGCTTGGTCGTTCAAGGCCTTATACGTCAAAAGTAAAACCTTAAACTTTATTCTAGACCTTACAGGGAGCCAATGAAGTGATGCTAAAACAGGAGAAATATGGTCTCTCCTTCTAACTCTCATCAGAACTCTGGCAGCAGCATTTTGGATCAGCTGGAGGCCTTTAACAGCACTATTAGAACACCCTGATAATAATGAATTACAGTAATCAAGTCTAGAAGTAATAAATACATGAACTAAAGTTTCAGCATCCCTTTGATTCAAAATGCTCCTAATTTTAGCAACATTACGTAGGTGGAAGTAAGCCGTCCTGGTAACATGCTTTATATGAGAACTAAAGGACATGTCCTGGTCAAAGATAACACCCAGGTTCTTTACCTTCTTGTTGGAGGCCAAATTAATGCCATCCAACGTAGATGACTGACTACACAACTTGTTCCTAAGATTCTCAGGCCCAAAAGTCACAACCTCTGTCTTGTCTGAATTTAAAAGCAAAAAATTAAGCGTCATCCAACGTTTTACATCATTAAGACAAGCTTGTAATCTCTGCAGCTGGTTGGTCTCATCAGGCTTCATTGATAGATATAACTGAGTATCATCAGCATAAAAATGGAATTTTATACCATGTTGTCTAATAATTTTACCAAGCGGTAACATATATATAGTAAAGAGGATTGGTCCAAGCACTGAACCCTGAGGAACTCCATGACTGACTCTGGTATATGAAGAAGATTCATTATTTACATGAACAAACTGGAATCTTTCAGTTAAATATGATTCAAACCAGTTTAATGCAGTTCCCTGAATCCCAGTATCATATTCAAGCCTCTTCAATAGGATCTTATGATCTATAGTATCAAACGCAGCACTGAGATCTAACAGGACAAGTACAGACACAAGTCCACTGTCTGAGGCCATGAGAATATCATTAGAAACTTTCACCAGTGCTGTTTCAGTGCTATGATGAGCTCTAAATCCCGACTGGAACTCTTCAAAAAGATTATTACTGTGTAAATGATCACATAACTGGTTTGCAACTATCTTTTCTAGAATTTTTGAGATGAAGGGTAAATTGGATATAGGTCGATAATTACCTGGAGATCCTGGATCAAGATCAGGTTTCTTAAGTAAAGGTTTAATAACAGCAACCTTAAAGGCCTTAGGCACATATCCATTCATTAAAGATATATTGATCATGTCCAATATCCATGTGTTAATCAATGGGAAGACATCTTTAAAAAGTCTGGTTGGAACAGGATCCAACATACATGTAGATGGTTTAGAAGAAGCTATAATTTGTGTTAA
>SSNP01000197.1:145937-158640 GCA_006937955.1 Pachypanchax playfairii | reverse complement strand
TTTACATTCTGAGAGAAACCAACTGAATCCAAAAGATCATTAAAAGCTATATTCAAACTATCACTTTCAACATCAACATGAATATTGAAATCTCCCACTATAATGACTTTATCAGATTTCAATAATAGTTCTGATAAAAAGACTGAAAATTCAGACAAGAACTCAGAATAAGCACCTGGTGGACGATATACAACAACAAGTAAAATAGGTTCCTCTGATTTCCAATTTGGGTGAGAAATACTGAGGGTCATAAATTCAAAAGAAATATAACTAGTAACTGGTCTAGAGCTAATCAATAGACCTGACTGGAAAATAGCTGCTACTCCTCCTCCTCGACCTGTTGCTCGAGGAACATGAAGATTAAGGTAGTTAGAAGGAGTTGATTCATTAATACTAACATGATCCTCCTGCTGCAGGTTTCCGTAAGACAAAATAGATCAATATGATGATCAATTATCAGATCATTAACTAACAGAGATTTAGATGAAAGAGATCTAACATTCAGTAAACCACATCTAATGGTTTTATTTACAGGTTTTATATTAGTAACTGTATTTATTTTAATCAGATTTTTATTATTTATTTTTCTAGAACAAAATATTTGTTTCTTTAATTTGAACCGTGGTTGAGCAGACACCGTCTCTACAGGAAAGTGGGAGGGTAACGACAGAGAAGCTGCAGAGAGGTGTGTAAGACTACAACTCTGCTTCCTGGACTGGACCCTGGACTGGACCCTGGACTGGACCCTGGATTGTCACGGTTTTGGAAAAGTAATAAATTCAGCCATATTTCTAGAAAGGAGAGCTGCACCATCCAAAGTAGGATGGATGCCGTCTCTCCGAATCAGTCCAGGTTTTCCCCAAAACGTCTGCCAATTATCGATAAAGCCCACGTTGTTATCGGGACACCACCTAGACAACCAGCGACGAAATGAAGACATACGACTAAACATGTCATCGTAATCCAATAATTTATTATTAAAATGGGTCAAAAATATACCATTGCATGTTTTAGTGCCACACAAGACACACTACACATAACCACCTTCCCTTGATCTTAATACAGCTCTTATTTTGGGAAAATAGGCTTAAATTTAATTTCAGGGTCTTTTTCATCATGTAATAACTGCATTGTAGCATTAATCTCAGGTTTACATGGGCGATGGTGGGAACTATTTTATTTAATCAACTATTAAAATGGTAAATGTGTCTGCTTTTGTTTTATTATTTTACACTCTTTAATCAATAGGCATCCAACCAAACTCACTCTTTGTGTTTTACAATAATTGGGTGGTGGCGGCCTGAATTATTGTCTCAGTCCGCCCCTGGCTGGCAGATATTTGTTTTTGAGTTGTGGGTTTTTGGAGTGCGCGTGATATTCATGCTGAACTCTGATCATATCATCATGCTTTGACCAAACACACAGTCTTTACTCTTCTGACACAGTTCTGAGATGCACCTGTCCACCCTAAAGCCCGGTGACATCAGCTGTGACCAGAACTGATGATGTTCGAAAACACTATTATATACACTAAAGTATGCTTTGAATACTTCCTCCAAAGTGACTGTGTCTCTGATTGGGGTGATGACACTTCTAGGGCCTCTTCACCAATGGCCATTTAAACCCCTTCATCCTGCTGTGACACACCTGTGGCCATCATAAAAGAGATGAAACTGCTGCTCTTTAGTGGTTTTTATAAAGTCAAATCAGGTTTTATGACTTTTGGAGATTTATCCAATAGATGTTGACCACCAGATGGTAAAAGGCCTGCATTTGTATCGTGCTTTTCAAATCTTACTGACCACTCAAAGAGCTTTTAAACCACAAATTACATTCATACAACCTGATATGCAAATCCTGGGACTACAGGGGATTTGGTCTCTCTTGCTCAAGGACACTTTGACACATAAATGGGGAAGTCGGGATCGAGATCTAAGAAAGACAGTAAAGTTTATAAATGCAAACAAACACCTCTTTAATATTTCTCAGCTCTGTTGGCTTTTTGTTCAATAGTAGGAGTCCATGATGCGCCTCATGCTCATGAACCTCATGTTGCCCATCCCCATGTTCATGAAGCTCCTGTACTCTCCAGGCCTCATGTACATCATCCTGCCTCTGTAGTGGGGGTGCTCATACATCAGCCAATGTCCGTCCATCACATGACATGACATGCAGTTAGACATGCGGTAACGATCCATGATGTTCTCACAGTCATCCATTAGCTCATACATCTGGCCTCCAAAGTTCTCCCTCTCATAAATCCTCATTCTGTAAGAGCCACGATACTAGAACAAAACAAGCAAAAATCAGTCAGATAAACTCTGTTTTTTGTTTGGCTACAAATTAGAAGTATCTAAAGGATCAAACACATGGACGCACTCTGAGGCTGCATGCTAAAATCTAGTCAACTACCAAGTTACCATGGAGATTTGTGATGTAATGTGACTGGCTGAGTGGTTACCATAGGAATTATGCGGCAGGATCTGATGCAGTCACTCATTCCCATCATGTTCATGTAGTCGGCGTACTCTCCCCTCCTCATGAAGTACTGGTTGCCCATGAAGTTGTTGCGATCATAGACCATGAAGCAACCTCTCTCCACCCTGCAGGAGTGACACCTGCTCAGGTAGGAGGAAAAGTCAGCACAGTCACTGCTGCATTCATAGGAGCGTCCCTGGAAGTTTCTGTCTTCATAGAAGACGATCTGATGACCATCAGAAATAAAATGTCCATCAGGAGGAAAGATCACATTTTCTGATCATGTAGTTAGATAGTATTGTAACAAAATAAAATGTTATTTATATTGCACATTTCAAATAAAAACACAAAGTGCTTTACAATCAATAAAAAAAATGTAATAAACTCAAAGATTAAAAAATAGGGTTTGGATGGATAGATGGACGGACCACCAAATCACAGCACAGCTAGAACACCTCCAACACTGGAGCCTCCTGAGTAAATGATCTGACCTTCTTCTTATACACAGCATTGGTTGGTCTGTTGTTCATACGAACTCCCAGGTACTTCAAGATTTCCACCACCTGCCTTCATCAATAATTGCTGACTTCTTACTTTGTAACTATCACAATAAATTCAGCAGCAGCAGGTTCTGTTTGTGATTGTTGACCTGTGGGCAACACCCTCCATCAGAGTAAAAATAATTACCTGCTTCTGAGTAAATGTGTCATATTTTTTCCTTTTATTATTTAACTTTTTATCAATAGCCTTTGTGTAAAACTTGAACACAGTTATTTTAAAAACATGGCATCAGGAAAGTTGAAATTCAACTCTGTATTTTGAACAGATGAACAGCACAGTGTGAAAAATAGTTGAAGTTCTGTTGACTCTCACCCTGCCCATCATGTTCATGCTGCTGGATGTCATGATTGCTCAGCTGGTATCGCTGCAGTGCTTGTCCTCAGAGTGTGTTACCTGTGGAACAACTGCTGCTCTTTATAGCACCTGAGCAACTGAAGCCTTTTGTTCAAACGGCCTGAGCCAGCAGTGCATCATAAAGCGACGCTCAGTGTTGGACATTTCTCTTAGAAACCACAGACAAAAAGCCACAGACAGGAGCTGTGTGTCTCCATCAGTTCTCCATTCAGGAACAATGCTGGACTTTCTGGCATAAAAACCTAAAGAAAAACAAAGATGTTGGTTTTTTTTTACATAAATTTAATGCAACACTAAAATCAACTTTTTTTAAGGTAAATAACTTATGTAAAACGCTTTGTGTACTAAAAAAATGCAACAGCAATGTTTAAAAATGTTGCCATTTTCTTCTATGTTTAAAATCTGTCTATTAATGAAAATATTTTCAAAACTTAGATTCAGGTAATCTTTTTTGATCCACTAAATGCCGGTGAAAACAAATAGGTCTTTAGCAGTAACTAAACCTCTGGTAGAACTAGAACCAGGATGCGTTGTCTGGTCTGGGAGATGTTCTAGGTCAGCAGTTCACTGCAGTGTCGTGTGTACAAGCATATCACAACAACAACAAGTGTTCAGATTAAACTTGTAGCTACAGCTGATCAATCTATCTATGATGTTGTGGTCTGGTGACATTCAGGTTTCTGAATGTCCCTGTATCAGTATCATTATAAAACACAGCTAGACCACATCACAGGCAGAGTCTCATCCTAATGTACAAACATTTGTGCGACAGTGTTACCCCTTTTACTTTTTTACTTCAACTCTTCCACTACAGTTTGATGTCAGGGTTCCACATCTGACAGTCAGATAACCAGCAGGTCAGGGTGGATCAACCTGGGATTTCCGACCTATTTCCGACTTAACATGCAGAGAGGGTTAAGACTGATTTTGTCTCTTCTCTCACCATCATCGGGGCAGTTGTGGCTCAGGTGGTAAAGCAGGTCGTCCCATCCTGCCTGTTTGGTGGTGGTCTAAGGGTCCTGTCCCTGTTTGGTGGTGGTCAGAGGGTCCGGTGCCTGTTTGGTGGTGGTCAGAGGGTCCGGTGGTGGTCGGAGGGTCCGGTGCCTGTTTAGTGGTGGTCGGAGGGTCCGGTGCCTGTTTGGTGGTGGTCGGAGGGTCCGGTGGCTGTTTGGTGGTGGTCGGAGGGTCCGGTGGCTGTTTGGTGATGGTCAGAGGGTCCGGTGGCTGTTTGGTGGTGGTCAAAAGGTCCGGTGGCTGTTTGGTGGTGGTCGGAGGGTCCGGTGCCTGTTTGGTGGTGGTCAGAGGGTCCGGTGCCTGTTTGGTGGTGGTCGAGGGTTGGGGTGGCCGGAGGGTCCGGTGGCTGTTTGGTGGTGGTCAAAGGGTCCGGTGCCTGTTTGGCGGTGGTTGGAGGGTCCGGTGGCTGTTTGGTGGTGGTCCGAGGGTCCGGTGGCTGTTTGGTGGTGGTCGGAGGGTCCGGTGGCTGTTTGGTGATGGTCAGAGGGTCCGGTGGCCGGAGGGTCCGGTGGCTGTTTGGTGGTGGTCAAAGGGTCCGGTGCCTGTTTGGCGGTGGTTGGAGGGTCCGGTGGCTGTTTGGTGGTGGTCCGAGGGTCCGGTGGCTGTTTGGTGGTGGTCGGAGGGTCCGGTGGCTGTTTGGTGGTGGTCAAAAGGTCCGGTGGCTGTTTGGTGATGGTCAGAGGGTCCGGTGGCCGGAGGGTCCGGTGGCTGTTTGGTGGTGGTCAGAGGGTCCGGTGCCTGTTTGGCGGTGGTTGGAGGGTCCGGTGGCTGTTTGGTGGTGGTTGGAGGGTCCGGTGGCTGTTTGAATTGAATTGAAAATACTTTATTGTCCCACGGGGGGAAATTACATGGAGATACAGAGAACAACTTGACCTTCACTCTCCAGGCTGCCAAGGGTCACAGTGTACCCAGCGCACGTTGCTCAGGCCAGCCAGGATCACACAAGAGAATACATACATATACATACATACATATACATAAGCACGCATCAAACTATGTGTCAGAAAAAAAACAGATGAATAAGACCACGTGAGGTCAGAGGGAGGAGAAAAAGGTTCCCTACAGCCAGTGTCCCAACATGAAGGGCGCTCAATGTAAGCAATAAAAACCTCCAGCAGGGGGACTCACAAGACATGTTGAGAACTTTCTTGAGGATGTGAATGTAATCGGTGTATGTGGGTGTGTACGGAGAGTTATCAAGGACAGCGTCTCTGGGACAACTAATGACATGTCTTTCCACAGTCTTTTGGTGCCCGGTGGACACGGGTAAGGAGGGGGCTGTGTGTCTCGGTGCTCACTGTTCCAGGAGGAATTTAGTGTTCTGGCCTCGAGGCCATACGAAACGAGATAACAGAGATTAAGTCAAAGCTGAAGAATTCCAACAGCTTCTCATTGTCCATATGGTGCACTATTGTGGAAAAAAAGTCTGAATCATCCGAATTAGGGCCAAATTGCATAGTACCAATAATCAATCAATCACTTCTCCACTCCGAGCCGAAACTGCAACTTCTCCAAGGTGGCACCAATCCTTCCAGTGAGATCCAGCAGCGCTCCAAGTTTATGGTTCGGTTCCAGAACCCCATCAGCCAGCTTACGATCCCACTCATAAACCTCCCGGTCCCATTCGAAAATCAGAGCTAGCTGGTCGCGGTACTGCATCCAGTTTGTGATCCAATTCTCCGAATCTTTCAGTCCAAATGTTGCCAGATGCAGCCCATCCAATCCATAACTTTAGGATTTGTAGATACATCAGGTAACCACCAACGCCAATCAGCAGGTACCCCACGATCAATAATCCGAATACATACACATCCTCCACATCCTCGACTGTCAGAACAGACAGACATATCATCTTCCACTCACCCCGGGGATCCATGGTAAACCCGGCCGGGAGGGTCGACTCTGGGCATGACCGCTCCCCCGTTTTCAGTCTTAAGTTTGAAAAGACTTTGTCCAATGCGTTGAGTGACCACGAAACCAGATCCATTTTCTAATTTTCAATTCGCAGCAGCCAGTAGAGAGAAACACAGAAGATGAAAAAAAAAAGCAGGAACAGTGGGGGAGGACGACAGATAAGGAGCAGCTGGAAGAGCAGACCGTTCCAAATGAGAGGTGGAAGAAGAGGTGGTGGAGGTCAGAGGGTCCGGTGCCTGTTTGGTGGAGGTCAGAGGGTCCAGTGCCTGTTTGGTGGTGGTCAGAGGGTCCGGTGCCTGTTTGGTGGTGGTCGGAGGGCCCGGTGCCTGTTTGGTGGAGGTCAGAGGGTCCGGTGCCTGTTTGGTGGAGGTCAGAGGGTCCGATGCCTGTTTGGTGGAGGTCAGAGGGTCCGGTGCCTGTTTGGTGGTGGTCAGAGGGTCAGGTGCCTGTTTGGTGGAGGTCAGAGGGTCCGGTGGCTGTTTGGTGGAGGTCAGAGGGTCCGATGCCTGTTTGGTGGAGGTCAGAGGGTCCGGTGGCTGTTTGGTGGTGGTCAGAGGGTCTGGTGCCTGTTTGGTCAACATATTTTGGATTTTGATTGATTTGATCATCCATCGTGGCCCTTTTAACTTGAGCGATTTGTCTGCAGTGCAATGTTGTGAAGTGTTTCACACCCAGTACAGGTGTACATTCCCATTAATTTAGTGACAGGTAAGAGCCAGGTAAGCCTCCATGTTCACAGAGGTCCACATATCAGCTGTTATATGCACTGCCACTGTTTTCTCCTCTTCCATGTTCAATTGTTTGAGTTCCTCCTCATATTTCTGGGTTATTAATTCGTTTGACAGTCTGAAAATGAGAAAAAAGTTGAATGAAAGGCAAATCAATCAATCATAATTACATATTTAATAAATACATAAACTACTTCTCTTGACATTTTCTATACAAACCTTTCTGGTAGGTAAACTATGATGGATCAAGGACCAGAAACAGATCCCAGAACCCCTCAGTCTCAACAATACTGAGAGGTTGGCAGTCCTTAAATGCTTCCTGGTAGCTTGATGGTCAAAAAAGCAATAATAAAATAACATGAATTCATCGAGAATAAAGTTGTATAATGTTAGTATACCTGTATTTATCCTAGGTGCTCATGCTTTGCCC
Source organism: Pachypanchax playfairii (assembly GCA_006937955.1). Lineage (NCBI taxonomy): Eukaryota > Metazoa > Chordata > Actinopteri > Cyprinodontiformes > Aplocheilidae > Pachypanchax > Pachypanchax playfairii. The sequence continues at coordinate 151,161 of SSNP01000197.1, read as the reverse complement.
CGTAATGCTTCAGCATTGAAACTTTTATTGATGTGAGAAAGGTCAGCTGAACAAATGCGACAGTTAAAGCTGCTATACTTAATTTGCATAACAAATTAGCTTAACATATTTTTTTATGCCCATTAAAAACATTTTAACACAGCATGGAGAAAAATATATTGAAGATAAAAAAAAAAGGAAAAAAAATAAGTGGTTCTCCCGTATTATCTAAAAACATCAACCAATCAAATGGTTCGGCCGAGAAGGAATGATCTCTCCAGTCATACAGACTTCTGCATTTATTTGGCTTCTGTGCTCCTAAAAAACTGAGACATATTACCGCAGCACACCACTGCTGGGAGTGTTCACCGCTCTACCATGTCACAGCAGGAGAAACAGCCGCCGGCTGGTTCCACGTCAGGTTCAGGACAAAGTAACAATTAATGTCAGTTGTTTGTTGTTATATTGTTTTCACTTACCGTGATTCCACCATGTTACGGTACTTGAATGAACTGCGGACCAGTGTCTTGCACTCAGTCGTCTTCTGGGGCTACTGGTGTTTCCAAACCTGGGGGCGTGGCTTAGGAATTCTACCCGACGGGAGGGGCTGAGAGTTCTATGACTTTGTTGACAGTCTAAGCTAGTCAATCTCAAATCAGGGATATCAGCTTTAATCTACAGAAAATAGTACGGGGTGGTCCATTTATATGGATACACCTTAATAAAATGGGAATGGTTGGTGATATTAACATCCTATTTGTGGCACATTAGTGTATGTGAGGGGGCAAACTTTTCAAGATGGGTGGTGACCATGGTGGCCATTTTTAAGTTGGACATCTTGGATCCAACTTTTGTTTTTTTCAATAGGAAGAGGGTCATGTGACATCAAACTTATTGGTAATTTCTCAAGAAAAACAATGGTGTGCTTGGTTTTAATGTAACTTTATTCTTTCATGGAATTCTGATGAATCAAGCGTAAAATGAGGAGAACCGGATGAAACAAAGGAAATAAAAACCTTATTCTTGGAAATGAGATTAAAAAAATATATATATCCCATACAGCAGAGACCTTTCATTTTCTCTTGGCGCAATGATGCAGTGGTTTTTCAGAAATAATTTTTGGTCTACAATGTTTTTTTTTTTTTAGCAGAGATGCATCCCGTTTACAGATGGTAAACATTTAAACAGTTTGGCGCATCACTGACAGGCGAAACAACAGCCGTATTGGTCACGTGATCACTTCTTAAAGCAGCACGCGCACTGACACTTATGAGCTAGATACATGCGCCAACGCATCAGTGTTGCTCGACCCATCACTAATATTTAATAAGATACATTGAATATTTTATTTTTTGGTTCTGTAATAGTAACAGTGTTTAATTTAATCCGATTTTTATCATTGTCTGTACAAGTCTGCTTTCTGGTCTGGACCCCCTGGAATGGACCCTGGTTTAGACTTGGACTGGACCCTGGTCTGTCAGAGTTTTGGAGGAGGAATAAATTAAACCAGATTCCAGAGTACGACAAAACCCAGTAACTGATTGTAAGAGAAATCAAGACTCAATAAAAATAATAATTAAAAAAAAATCTTTAATTCAACAGATTTACAGGTGGAAAAACGACCAAAGCTGACAGCTGATCAGAATCCTGATCAATTTGGCAACTTGTTTCACGCAGCAACTCGTCTCTGAGAGGCAAGTCGTAGTTCAGTCATCTGTCGCACAACCATGTGATACTCATCCAGCTTGTCTCGAACTTTGTTGTGAAGCTGAAACACAAAGAAAAACTCACAATGTAAGACAAACACACGTGTACCCATGTAACTGTGATGTAAACAGGAAGTGACTCACAGCGCTGTGCGTCTGCGTCTCACTCAGGGCGTGCAGCAACTGATCTATGGCTGTATATGGCAGCCAGGTGGGCGGAGAAGTGGCCGACAGCGGTCTCTGACAACAACACGAAACATTTATAAACCCACCCACTGAACTAGTACAACTAGAGTACTGTGTATATTAATACCTCTATTCCAAAGTACTGGTGTCCACGGCCTAGAACAGCATTCACATACTCTAACACGAGTTCAGCTGCTGCTTCCAGGAGGTCAAAGTTCAGAAGGAGACGCAGCAGCGATGGAGCATCAACACTCTGAAAAACACAAACAACTGGACATGCAAAGACTGTCGGTGTTTGTCTCACTAATACAACAGAAGGAGTTGTTTATCAAACCAACCCAGGACTTGATAGAGCTGACCTGGGAGCTGACAGGTCTGCTCTCAGGTTTGCTCGTTAGTATTCATCAGCTCCCGCAGTTGAAACCACGCCAAGCATGCCGCTGGCTAAAAGCTGTAGCATAAAGACGAATCAAACAGGATGTGTGCTGTTGCCATGCGCAGCGGGGCAGGAAACAGGAAGCCGTGCTCTCATAGGCTAGTTTGTTAGCCAATCAGAGTCCAGCAAATTCGAATAATTAATATTAATGAGTTACTGTCCGAAAGCCTGACGAAGCCAGCTGAATCTTGACGCAGACAGACTGAAAGGTCTGTTAATCAGTGTTAATCAGCACAAGATTAGATGATGAGTTCTAGTAAAAGTAAGGATTCTCCGAACAGTGGCCTTCAGGAGGATAAATCAGACAGTAATGAAGAGGAAAAAAGCGATCTGTGTCCCGGTTTCAAGGACGTAGACACCTTCGTTAAGGTAGGCGAACTAAACTAGCTGCTCAGTTTTTAGCTCAAGCTAGTATCAGTCAAATAGGCAACGTGGGTGAACTTGTTGGCGACAAACTTGAGGTTAAAAATAAAGACAAGCAAAGCGGAGAAAGTATGTAATTTGAAGCTCTTTCTGTTATCACAATTAGTTTAAAAGTTAGGTGGCGACTAACACTAATGTTATGTAATTTTAGCTTTTAAACATGAGGGACTCTACTGTATTTATATTTGACTGGTTCGTTTAAAATAATTGAACTCTAATTGATTTTATCACTAATACAGAAAGGCATGCAAAGTTGGGAAATCTGCTACTGTATCAACTATGCTAGTTATTGAACAACAGAACAAGCAGGGATTTCAGTAGAGCAAGGTAACAGATAATTCAGGTGTGGTGGTTTCGATTTTCGTTCACTTCCGGGCGAAACTGGTGACGCGGGTTACGTAATACTCTGGCGGAAATACGTGACGCGGGTCACGTGATTTGAGGCGAAAAGGCGGTCACGTGAGGCGGTCACGCAGGTGTCAGCCTGTTGCAATTAGCTTAGCCAATCAACTGTGTGATTGGTAGGTATATAGCCAGACACATTAGGCTGAGCGTCAGCGAGTTTGGTCCCACATCGGTTAAAGACCACAGAGGGTCAAGACCTGCGAGTCTACCTGCGCGAGTCCACCGAGCACAGTAAGCAAACCACTACACAGACACCATGTGCAAATCACACATCCCAGTCATAGTTGGGCACAGACCTCGACGCACTCTCTATAGACAATGTAATCCGCACTGCCTCATCCAGCCCATGGCGTGTCGGGCTGCCACTGCCTCCGTTACCCTCGGCCTCTGGAACTGTCAGTCCGCAGTTAACAAAACAGAGTTCATCAGTTCTCTGCCGCACCTCTCCGATATACAGGTCCTAGCCCTGACCGAGACCTGGATCCGTCCTGACAACACAGTAACACCGGCTGCCCTCTCTTCTCATGCAGAATTCACACACACTCCTCGTCCTGCTGGGCGAGGAGGCGGTACAGGCATCCTGATTTCCAAAATGTGGAAATTTTCTTCCTTGCAAACCACTACTACCTGCTCCTCATTCGAATTTCATGCATTACGAATCTCTAAGCCCGTCGCTGCTTATGTTTTGGTTATTTACCGCCCTCCGGGAGGCAACATGGAGCAATTTATGGACGAACTGGACACAATCCTATCCAACATTCCAGATGATAACTCCCCTTTAATAGTTATGGGCGACATGAACATTCATATTGATAAAACGCAAGCTCATAACTTTCTGGCCCTGGTCCACTCCTTCAATCTCAATCTGGTCCAGACTCCCCCAACACACAGAGCTGGCAACACACTCGACCTGGTACTGACCAGAAACTGCACTGCAGGTAACGTGCAAGTCACACCGCTGCACCTCTCAGACCACTTCCTGATTAAATTCTGCATCTCCATCCCTTACGTACCTAACGCAAAAGTAAAGACTGTCTCCTACCGCAGAAACCTTCAATCTCTCACTCCCTCGCAGCTATCGGAGCATGTCTGCTCCTCCCTCCCTTCCTACTCGGTGCTCTCAACTCTGCCTGTAAATGACGCAACAGAGACGCTCTGCTCCTCACTAGCTTCTTCTCTGGACGAAGTCTGCCCTCGTGTGTCAAAGCTGGCCGCCCGGCAGCGTCCTAGTCCGTGGCTCACAGACACTCTGAGGGATCACAGAGCTGGTCTGAGAGTAGCTGAAAGGAAATGGCGCAAATCCAAAAATCTCTCTGACTTGTCCGAATACCAGCAAATGCTCTCTAGCTTCACATCCTGCTTAAAGGCTGCCAAGATAGCTTTTTATCAAAACAAAATCCAAAATGCTCCTAGCATGGGAAAACTATTCAAGACATTCAATACTCTTATCCGTCCTCCACCTGCTCAGCCACCCACCGGGCTGACTGCAGACATGTTCGCCACCTACTTCACCGACAAAATCGCCTCCATTAAAAATCAGTTTTCTGAGCCTGACAATCCCAGTCTGGTCCATCCTTCCTCCGGTCAATCGCTCTGCTCCTTCCGCTTACTGAATGAGGACGAAGTCTCCCGACTCGTAGTGGAATCTAATCCAACCACGTGTCCTCTGGATCCGATTCCTACGGATATCCTGCTGAGCATTCTTCCTGCTGTCAAACCTGCAATAACCCACATTATAAACTCTTCCATGAAAACTGGCATCTTTCCTTCAGTTTTCAAGCAAGCCACTGTCACTCCGCTGCTGAAAAAACCGTCGCTCGACCCGGCCCAGGTAGGAAACTACCGGCCAGTCTCGCTCCTACCGTTCATGTCCAAGATCCTAGAGCGAGCCGTTTTCACTCAAGTCTCACAGTTCCTCCACGACAACGACCTACTTGATCCTTATCAATCAGGCTTTAAGCGAGGCCATTCCACTGAAACCGCTCTTCTCTCAGTTGCAGAGTCACTACGGGTTGCCAGATCGGCTGGTCTCTCCTCAGTACTCGTACTCCTTGACCTGTCTGCTGCTTTTGACACCGTCAACCACCTC
>SSNP01000197.1:93952-143230 GCA_006937955.1 Pachypanchax playfairii | reverse complement strand
AAACCCAAGGGAGAGGTCACAACTGGGCTCTAATGAAATATTGATCTGTCTTTAGCTTTGTGACAAAGCTGATCAATCAACACACCTCGACTCTTTGGTGTTCACAACTGACAACTGATTAGCAGCCAACCAGCTCCAAGCTTCATTCTGAGACTCCTCCCCCCCAGATTGTAGCTGGATACACCTGAGGTAAACAGACACACAGGTAGAAAGGTAAACAGACAGACAGACAGGTAAACAGATAGACGTGTTAACAGACAGACAGGAAGAAGGAAATCTGAGTTAATGAAGCAACATTCAAACTACCAACGCAGGTAACAGAAAGAAAGCCCAGCTTTATTGAACCTGTGTTACATGAGAAGGTCTAAAAACAACAACTCAGAGTTCTCCAAGACTTACTTAAAGGTCAGGGTGTCGAACACTGGAGTCAGATCTAGTTTGAAGATTTGACTCAGAGACAGCGCAGTGTCAAAGAGTCCAGCTTGGACAAGAAGAAGGACAAGCTCCGGTGCTGACACACAACCTAAAGAGACACAAAGTCACACTGAATAATAATTTGTCTACTGCATAAAATGTTCAGAAACCAGCAGATCAAAGTGCAGTTTCATGGTTAAATAAAGACACATTTGGCTGGTGAGAAACTGTCAGTCATTAATTATTTAGCACTTTTCAAGCTCACAGCAACCCAAAGTGATTTGGGTTTGGGTGATCTGGGGAACTGGTTTTATCTGGATATATTTGGATTACTGATCGTGGGAACCTGCTGATTGGAGCTGGCAGTCACCTAACGTATCGACAAAATGTAAAGTATGTAACCTTATGACTAACAAGCTCGTGGGGGTCTGGATCACATACTGATGTGGTTAGGATCTCACTGGAAGGATGAGTGTCATCTTGGAGAAGATGTAGGTTTGGTTCAGTGTGGAGGAGTGATTGATTGGCTGTTTTTCATGTGATTTGGTCTGATTCGGCTGTTTCGGATTCTCCACTGGAATACATGTACCATATGGACTCTGCTGAATTCTACAGTCTGCTCTAACTTGGCTTTATCTCTGTTTTGGCCGGGACGAAGGTCAACACTTTAAACTCTCCTGAGGAGAATGCAGATGGGACACTCTGTCCCCCTCCCCTCCCCTTCTCACTCCAAACACTCAAGCTGGAAGACAGACTTTCCCAAGGTCAGAGACTTCCTGACAAAAAAACATCTGAGAGCGTTGCTCAGCGACGGTGTTTACATTCCTTAACATATTTCACAAACACTGATTACACTCACATGCTTAATGACCTCATCGTGTGTGTGTGGTATCTGTTCACCCCCTGCTAAGGAGTTTTTTTTGTTCTTCCATCCAGCGCACCCCCTCTGGTGGGCACTGGGTGTAAGGACCTTTTTTTTATCTCCTCCGACCCAATGTAGTCTTATTCATCTTTATTTTTTCTAATACATAGGTTAATGGGTGCTTATGTATATGTATGTATGCATTCCCTGTGTGATCTTGGCTGGCCTGAGCAACGTGTGCCGGGTACACTGTGACCCTTGGCAGCCTGGAGAGGGAAGGTCAAGCTGTTCTCTGTATCTCCATGTAATTTCCCCCCGTGGGACAATAAAGTATTTTCAATTAAATTCAATTCCATTTGTGTGGTTTTAAATGGCTAAAAATCTGCAAAAAAGATGGACCGAAGTCTGAAAACTTTTATGTCCAGGATGAGAATCAGCTACAATCTTTCCTGCAGGCTTCAGAGCCCTGGAGGTGTACAGGTCCTGGAGGTGTTCAGGTCCTGGAGGTGTACAGGTCCTGGAGGGAAAGAAGGTTGCAGCCAATCACCTTCTCACGAGTGGATACGCTGCAGTCGGCCCTTGTTCTTGGCTTAAGCTACAGTGAACCTGATGATGGAGGAGATGAGGATGGAGTTGTAGAAATGCGCCATCATCAATGTCGGGAGGTTGAATTTCCGCAATTGTCGCAGGAAGTCCATCCTCTGGTGTGCTTTTTTGGTGAGGGACCTCCCACTTGCAGTCCTAAGGGATGATGGTACCCAGAAATTGGAAGAACTCCACTGAGTCACACACCTGTATTTTTTCAGAGGATGTATGTTTATGGATATGATGGGAGAATTTATTTATAATGTTGTAAATGAGAATAGGGTTTATCTCAAGTCAGACCAACCAACGTGATAACAAACCAGGATCTCAAACTCTATGTCTGAAGTAATGTTAGTAGTTTTTTTCATTTTTTGACTCCTGCCTCCAAGATTTGCATTTGGGTCCCTCTTGTTCTACCATTTGTCTTGATGCAGTAATAAAGTCCACAGGTAATTTCCACTACTGAGTTTTTGGGTAAGAGCTACTGGTAAAGATGATTTCTGTTTTCAGGTTCATGGTCGATGTGTTTGTCAGCACAACACAGCTGGAGAAAACTGCGAGAGATGTCAAACGTTTTACAATGACTCCCCCTGGAGGCCTGGAGGAAAAAACGCAACCAACATCTGCAAGCGTAAAAGTCTCTTTGTCATTTGTGCTTTTTATTTCTCACTCACGTGAATCAAACATCTTCATATCCTCCTCTGTGTCTGAATATTGAAATATAAAGTGAGTTTTTATATTATGGATTAGTTTAATTTCAAGTTATCTTAAAGGTTGAATATGGAACAATTTCCTAAAAAGCTATATTAAAAAAAAAATCCCTCCACAGGGTGTTTAGAGGGGTGCAGAATGAAACTGCAGGATTTTCTTTTAAAATTATATTTCAATTAAAATATAATAAAATATTGATTTTGACTGGTATAATGTTGACATTATGTTTACATCTACCAGCCAATAGCGGCACCATTGTAGGTTACTTAATAAGGTAAATATACTCTGAGGCTGGTACTGTGGAAGGGGGCGGAGTCAGCAAGTCAAGCAGCTGCTTCAGAGCCCCAGAGAGTTCGTTATCCTTCTCAGAAGAGGAGTGACCAGAGAAGATCAAAAACCAGAATGAGTTTAGGTGAAGCTACAATAAATGACGCATGCAGAAATAGCGAACCTTTAATCCTGACAGCTGGAAACCTTGTTCTGTTGTTGAAATTACAACATCCATACACTAGATATACAGTGGGGCAAAAAAGTATTTAGTCAGCCACCAATTGTGTAAGTTCTCCCACTTAAAAAGATCAGAGAGGTCTGTAATTTTCATCATAGGTATACCTCAACTATGAGAGACAAAATGAGGAAAAAAAATCCAGAAAATCACATTGTCTGATTTTTAAAGAATTTATTTGCAAATTATGGTGGAAAATAAGTATTTGGTCAATAACAAAAGTTAATCTCAATACTTTGTTATATAGCCTTTGTTGGCAATGACAGAGGTCAAACGTTTTCTGTAAGTCTTCACAAGGTTTTCACACACTGTTGCTGGTATTTTGGCCCATTCCTCCATGCAGATCTCCTCTAGAGCAGTGATGTTTTGGGGCTGACGCTGGGCAACACGGACTTTCAACTCCCTCCAGAGATTTTCTATGGGGTTGAGATCTGGAGACTGGCTAGGCCACTCCAGGACCTTGAAATGCTTCTTACGAAGCCACTCCTTCGTTGCCCGGGCGGTGTGTTTGGGATCATTGTCATGCTGAAAGACCCAGCCACGTCTCATTTTCAATGCCCTTGCTGATGGAAGGAGGTTTTCACTCAAAATCTTACGATACATGGCCCCATTCATTCTTTCCTTTACACGGATCAGTCGTCCTGGTCCCCTTGCAGAAAANCAGTGGTCTTGTATGTCTTCCATTTTCTACTAATTGCTCCCACAGTTGATTTCTTCACACCAAGCTGCTTACCTATTGCAGATTCAGTCTTCCCAGCCTGGTGAAGGTCTACAATTTTGTTTCTGGTGTCCTTTGACAGCTCTTTGGTCTTGGCCATAGTGGAGTTTGGAGCGTGACTGTTTGAGGTTGTGGACAGGTGTCTTTTATACTGATAACGAGTTCACACAGGTGCCATTAATACAGGTAACGAGTGGAGGACTGAGGAGCCTCTTAAAGAAGTTACAGGTCTGTGAAAGCCAGAAATCTTACTTGTTTGTAGGTGACCAAATACTTATTTTCCACCATAATTTGCAAATAAATTCTTTAAAAATCAGACAATGTGATTTTCTGGATTTTTTTTCCTCATTTTGTCTCTCATAGTTGAGGTATACCTATGATGAAAATTACAGACCTCTCTGATCTTTTTAAGTGGGAGAACTTACACAATTGGTGGCTGACTAAATACTTTTTTGCCCCACTGTAGCTGTGGCGTTTGTGTTCCATATTCAGCCTTTAAAACAAAAGCACAATTGGACAAAATTACCAAATTAAATCAGATTTATGTATACATTTATATTATATATTTTTATTTATATTATATTATGAGTATAATATATACACAAATATTGTATATTTATGTACAGTACAGACCAAAAGTTTGGATCCTAACCTTCTCTTTGAATGAAAAGGTGTCCAAACTTTTGGTCTGTACTGTATGTACACACACACAAACATATATATAGGACTATATAACTATAACTATATATGTATGTATAACCAATATAACCAGCTAGTGCAGCTGGTTTTTTTTGTTTTGTTTTTTTTTTGCAAATGTATTTGCAAAACAAAAAAAACAGCCGCACTAGCCAGGTTTAGTTCCTCTACTTGTCTTTTTCCTCATGTTCCCTGAGTTTCATGCTGGTATTTTGTCTTCTTACAGTTTATTGATGTTTTCTGTCTCTTTCAGAGTGTAATTGTCACAGTCACTCAGACTTGTGTCACTTTGATGCAGCTCGGTATGAGGCAACAGGGGGTGTGAGCGGCGGCGTGTGTGATAACTGCCGCCATGGCAGGAGAGGCCCTCAGTGTGAAAGCTGTCGACCTTTCCTGTATCAGGACCCACAGCGGGCTCTGGATGACCCCCATGCCTGCATACGTATGTTTTATTTGTTGGTTTTTACAGACTGAGCAGCATTGCAGATTATTACTGGGAATTAAAATGAATATTAGCATCTATATCCAAGAAAGTTCTGGTTCTGTTTGGGCAAAAAGTGTCAGTGTTCCATCTGCTCTGATCATCCTCCCATACACTATTCAGGGAGTTTTTTTTTCACCACAGAGGCCATTAACTTCATTGAATTCAGTGTCTAGGCTGGGTGTCATTTAAGATGAGGTGATTTTCTTAATACATTCAACTGTTTGTTACCCAGAAAGATCCTAATATATCCTTTATACAGTCCAGGGGCGGCATTCCCCGGGCATCCCCGGGCTCTTATACAAACGAGGGAAGTTGGTGAAGGCAAAAAAAAAAAAAAAAAAAAAAAATTGATACACTTGATGTATCAGCATCGGAATTAAACTGGACTCCAAACAGTCCGCCTCCTTATATTTTTTTCCTTCTCTTTGAATTATTGCTTGTATGTTCTCTCAATGTAAGTCGCTTTGGATAAAAGCGTCTGCTAAATGACAGTAGTAGTAGTAGTAGTAAGGCGGCGAAGAAAACAGCCCTTCAAGATTCAAACCCAGAGGAGTCTGGGCAAATTTTATAGTATGGCGCTAAATGCAGATTCATGCAGGATTATATGCGTTACCCAGTCCGGTTTGAGTCATGTTGCTAAAAGTTTTACAAGAACGACTGACTTTAGTGATGTAGTAGATGTAAAATATTAAAGAGGCCCTTTCATTAAAAACAGTTTTTCTGAGGTTTCTGTTGAATATTTTAGCTCCACAGGTGTTCTTACCTTCATAGTGGGTGAAAACAGGTCAACAAAATAAAACCAGAGTTCTCCTGAGTTCTAACGGCCTGTATCTGTTTCATCACAACTCCTTTGTTCGTTAGTATTCATCAGTTCCTGCAATTGAAACCACACCTAGCATGCTGCTGGCTAAAAGCTGTTAGCATAACGCCTAGCTTGCTGCTAGCTAAAAGCTGTTAGCATAAGACGTAGCAAACAGGAAGAGAGAACGTCTGACGTTACCATGCGCCGCGGGGCAGGAAACAGTATTCCTTACTCTCATAGGCTAGTTTGTTAACCAATCAGAGTCCAACAAGTTCGAATAATGAATAACGGAAGGAGCCGGAACCACCCGAATTTTGATGCAGACAGATTGAAAGGTCTGTTAATCAGTGTTTCCTAACGTTTGTTAATATAAAATGTTTCATTTTACAGTTTAATACTTAAGAAATAACCACAAAGTCCTGAAATTTGTATGAAATGGCCTCTTTAAATATAATGTCGTGCTGCACGACTGGCTTTATTTTCACTCTATCCTTGAGCTTTATGACACGCTACTTTACATCTAAATCGCCGATATCGTCTCCAAGTGCATTTTGGGTAAAAAACTTCACCAGCTGTTTAAAGGGCCCTGTCATTTGCTCCACCCCCACCCAGCTCTGATTTGGTCCGCTGGTGATATTGTCCCTTAAAAAAATTAATTGATAAAATGAATTCTGTTTTCCTTTTGGTCTGTGTCAGCAGCTCAGTGGTGCCTCACAGGTCTAAACAACCACATCGATATTTTTCAGTAGAATGACACTATAATGACTTAACAGCCATCTTCTGTTTGAGTGTGATGTTGAAATAATGATGTTTTAGCATGTGACTGCAACCCAGCTGGGTCTCTTGGTGGTGGTCTGTGTGATGCATCAAACGGTCGGTGTTTCTGCAAAAGAAATGTGGAGGGTCAGCTTTGTGATCGCTGCAAATGGGGCTTCTTCAATCTGACGCAGGAAAACCCCAAAGGTTGTCAAGGTAACAGGATGTTCTTTGATCTTTGACCTTTTGAACAGGTTAGGCGGCTCTTGGCTTAGAGTTGCTTCTTTAACCCTTTCATAAACAATGCTCATGACTGTAGACTGATATTCAAAAGGTGTTTTCTTCTACTTGTTCTGGGGCCGTATTCACAAAGAATCTTAGGGCTAAAAGTAGGTCCTAACTGGCGAATTTAGGAGTAACTCCTAAATAATGTGGGCGTGTCACTCCTAAATTTAGGACTCCTAGTTTCTTAAGATAAAAGTAATTCACAACAGTCGTCCCATGCACATTGGAATTCTAGTGCAGAGCACCCTGAGTCAGGTTTCAAGAGAAGAGAAGTTAAGAGAGTTAATAAGATAGAGAATAGAACATAATAAAACTAAATAAAGTATCTATAAAAAAATTAATTCTTAAAACAGAACAGAAAGTGTTTTTCCTTAAACAGAAAGAATATTACTGCACATGGAATATTAACTAAAACGTAACAACCCGATCAGTCCAGAAATTAAATGTTTAGCGACACTAAGATATTTAGCTGCAGGGAAAATGCAACTTTACACCCTGGATAGGACGTCAGTCTGTCACATAATATGATGCATCCATTCATCCATTATCTATACCACTTTCATCCAATTCAGGGTCATGTGGAGGGGGGGCGGAGCTTACCCCAGCTATCAGTAGGCGTTAGGCAGGTACACCCTGGATAGGACGCCAGTCTGTCACATAATATGATGCATTTCATGTTTATTTGTTTTTAAACTTCTCCCTCTCTGTAAGTAGGTTATTGTGTGTAAGTTGTATGAAGTGTCTCGTGGCGACACAAAGATGTCATCATGAATTATTTCTGTTATTTGCGCTGTTCAGAATTACACTTTTATCGACATTGAAGTTTTCCATTTCCTGGTTTCACACGTGTCATTCAACACCCAATCACACTGCTGTCCGTATATTTACTCATGCATAGGAAATGATGTTTCCATAGCAACAGGACGTCACTCTTAGCTTACTTTTAGTTACTTACTTTTAAAAGTAGCTCTTAGTGTGTTTGTGAAAAGGTTTTAGATGACAACTCCTACATAAGACCTTTTAGCGCGAGTTTGGAGTAACACCTAGCGGTACGATAAGAGTCTTTGTGAATACGGCCCCTGAAGTGCAACCAAAGTTAAGAAATATGTCTCTTTTTCAAATAAAATTTTTTTTCTTGCTGGAGGATAAAACTTATGAAGGAAATCATAAATGAAAGGGTTAATTCATCCTGTATTTGCTTTTTGAGAAGGAATAATATAAAGTTTTTTTTTATCTATTTCAGAGTGCAAGTGTAACAGTTTGGGAAGTGTTGGATCATGTGATCAACTTACAGGAAGTTGTGAATGTGAACCTTTGGCCAGTGGTCCACTGTGTAATCAGTGTGTGGTAAGTTCAGTGTTAAAGGTGCCGTGTATTTAAAGCAACAAACACAAGACAAAATAAGAAGCAAGTAAAATTCACAGTTAAACTGTTTGTCTATTGTTTCAAGCAGATCTCAGCTGTTTCTATTTGTGGACTGACAAATATGTTTGTAAAATGTGTTTGATATTTTTAGTTTGTAAAAATCAGCAGAGAAAAAAAAACATGTAAAGAATTAATTTAGAATGTGACTTCAGAATTATAATCTGGTTTATTTATACACACGAAGAATTTAGCTTTGGTTCTCTTTTGCTCATGTACTTATTCCAGAAAAGATTTGATAGCTGATCTGAAAACAGGGACAATCTACCTCCAAGATAAATTAATAATCTATAACCACAGTCTTATTTTCTTCATTGAACTTGTGTTTTTTGTCCTTAGGCAGGTTTCTGGGGTTTAGGAAACTCTGTATTTAAATGTTCACCGTGTGACTGTGACATTGGTGGATCTCACAGCAACATGTAAGATTTTATTTTACTTTTCAGACATGTAATTTAATGATTACATTATGATCATATGATTAAGGGGGTTGTTGCTTCTGCTGCGAAAATGTCCTAACCCTACCAGTGTTTTTTAACACCCGCATCTTGAGAGGTGGGACAATTGGGACATCAGTCAGATGTGTAGAAAATTAATTTAGAATGTGACTTCAGAATTATAATCAGGTTTATTTGGCCAAGTAGATACACACAAGGAACTTACCATTGGTTCACTTTTGCTCTTGTACTTATTCTAGAAAAGATTTGATAGCTGATCGTTATTGTCTATACCTGCATGTTCTTCTTCAGGGTACTGGGGAGCTGGTGCCTATCTCTACCTATCGTTGGATGAGATGCAGGGTAGACTCTTGACAGGTCACCAGTCTATGAGATGCAGGGTAGACCCTGGACAGGTTGCCAGTCTATGAGATGCAAGGTAGACCCTGGACAGGTTGCCAGTCTATGAGATGCAGGGTAGACCCTGGACAGGTTGCCAGTCTATGAGATGCAGGGTAGACTCTTGACAGGTCACCAGTCTATGAGATGCAGGGTAGACCCTGGACAGGTTGCCAGTCTATGAGATGCAGGGTAGACCCTGGACAGGTTGCCAGTCTATGAGATGCAAGGTAGACCCTGGACAGGTTGCCAGTCTATGAGATGCAGGGTAGACCCTGGACATGTTGCCAGTCTATGAGATGCAGGGTAGACCCTGGACAGGTTGCCAGTCTATCACAGGACAAGTAAAGACACAAGTCCACTGTCTGAGGACATGAGAAGATCATTAGAAACTTTCACCAGGGATGTTTCAGAGCTGATGATCTAAATCCTGACTGGAACTCTTCAAACACATTATTACTGTAGAAATGATCACATGATTGTTTAGTTACTACTAGAATGTTTAAGATTAAGGGTAGAATGATGTAGGTCCATAATTACCTGGAGATTCTGGATCAAGATCAGGTTTCTTAAGTAAAGGTTTAATTACAGCAACCTTAAAGGCCTTAAGCACATATCCATTCATTATAGATATATTGATCATGTCCAATATCCATGCATTAATAGAGAGGAAAACCTCTTTAAAGAGTCTGGTTGGGATGGGATCTGAGGTACATATCCATTCATTATAGATATATTGATCTTTACTCCTGGAACAGGGCTGGACTCTACAGGGGGTGAGGCATCAGGCAAGTGGGGATGCTCACAAGCTCCCAGCTGAATGCCTCAATATTGGAATTCTCCCTGGAGAATGAGAGGGTCACTTCTCTGTGGCTTTGAGTTGCAGGAGGGAATGTTCTGACTGTTGTTTGTACAAACAGCAGTTCAAATTAACCCGGCTTCTTGGAGTCTCTGGATGGTGGACTTGGAGAAGGTGCCATCTGGAGATTATGTTGTTTTTCCGGGGTAATTCAGTGCCCATGTGGGCACAGAAAGAGTTACCCAGAGGTGGGTGATTGGGAGGAACAATCTCCCTGGGGTCCGTTCCAGAAAGCAGGTTATGTGACATAACTGGATAAGTTTGAGGGTAAGTTTGTAGATAACCTCAATTTTTTGTTCCAAAAACGGAGGTATCTTTCAAGGTATGTTAGTAACCATAGCAACTTAATTCAGGTAGGTTTTTTCCAGAGAGGGTTTTGAGCATAGCGTGTCCTTTTGATGATGATCCTTTGATGATGTTTGGACTTTAAACGGAATAATCTAATTAATTACAATTTCCAATATTAGAACGCTGTTATCATCACTGAATGTAAAATGCAGTGTGTTAATATAAATTGATAAAACAAACTATATAATGTGACTAGACACACAAACACATGGTTATATGGAGGCTGGGTGGAATAATTAACAGGCTGAACATTGTAGTCTAGTGGAGTCTAGTCTAGATTGTGGTTCGATCCCCAGTGCTGACAGATCATGTCTTGAAGAAGAATCATTTTTGTTACCAAGTTTTAGTTGCATAATACAAGAAATTAGTTGTTTTTTTTAAATAACGCAGTTCACAATGTTCTTGCGTTTCATCTTGACTTGGTACAAAGTTCTTCTGGCTTCAGAAGCATCTGATTAAACAAGGAGTAAATATATGTCTAAGTCCATTTACATTATTATTGTACCTTTAACACATTGGTAACAAAAAGTTTTGAAAGATTTTTAAAAATTATAAAAGGTTATTTAAAATACTGAAAAACATTTTTAATTATCCTCCAGCAGCCCATTTTTTAAAAATTAAATTAAAAAAAGAGAGTTGAGAGTTATTATATCAGTTAAACTCAAACATTTACTCTGTTATTTTTTTACTAACATTCTCTCTTTTGCTGCTGCAGCTGTTTTGATTGTCTTTATGATTATTAGACTGAATTCTTCATAAGCAGCATCAAGACTTCCAACTCTGCTTCTAAATAATATGCTGCAGCCTTTTTTTTCCTTCACTTTCCTTTATGACTCATGAATTCGGTGATCCATTAAGAGGGTCTTTATGTGTTCAGGCTGTGCTCATGAACTCTGGTTAACAAGGAGTAGGTTGATTAACCAGATTCTTATCAGCTGTTCTAGAACTAACATACTCAGGTTAAGCAGGTTCTTGGTTGATTAACCCTGAGTTCAGGGTTTACCAGATGGTAAGTTGACCAAGCTTTCTGGAACGGACCCCTGGTCTGAATCTGAGTGATGTTTTGTTATTGTTATCGTCTCTTGTTTGGGTACATCTGGGAATCCTCTAGGAAGAACTGGAGAATGTCAATGAGGTGAAGGAGGATCATAGATAAAATTTGAACTGATCAGTCAGGACAAGTGAAATAAAAGAACATGTTTGTGTACAACAGAAAGGACAAAAAAATAAAACATTGTTTCATTGTTTCCTCAGGTGTTCTCCAGAAGATGGACAGTGTCACTGTTTACCCAACATGATTGGTCAACGCTGCTCTGATCCCGCACCTGGATACTTCCTGCCTTTACTGAACTACTTCCTATATGAGGCAGAGCTTGCAATCATGCTTCCTCCAGACAGCATGACTCCTCCTCCTCCTTCATTGTCCTCCTCCCATCTGGTCTGTATTAGTGCTGATTGGATGAGACAGTATCAGGCCCAGTTACCACCTATGTTGACATTAGGGCTGCAACAAACGATTATTTGGATCATCGATGAATCAGATGGGGTCTCGACACAATTAATCGATTAATTGGATTAGAGGGGAAAATTTTAAAAAGAGCTACACAAACATTTTTTTCTCTCCTTCCTTCACTTTATTTAACAACAGAACATTATTAGCACTTACAACAACATGCTGGCTCCTATATATGCTGTGGTTTAATGTCATGGTTTGGTTTATTTTCAGTACAGTAAAAGAAAAGATTCTGTTGTGTAAACAGGTAAACCTTTAATTACGTTTAAAAATAAACTTTACTTGCATTAAAAGCTTCAAAACCATATAATCAGAAAACAAAAATGTAAAAAAACAAACTAAGATTTTCCTTTTGGAAATTATTTTCATAACTTGTTAAACAATAAAACTCATTCTGTGCAGTTCCAACAAATCTACATTTTCTTTAACCAATTTATTCTAGTGGAAGCAGATCCTGAGATGATCATCAGTCAGATATTCTCCTCTGATTAACAGTGTTCACGGTTCCCTTTAAGGGAGTGCGGCTGGAGCAGAAACAGCTCTGGAGGGGGAATCATATCGATGTAACACCGGCATACTGGTGTCGCCTGCATAGACATTATATAAATCATTTATGTCTATGGTCGCCTGTCTTATGCATAGATTGTATTATGGTCTTATCTTATTTTTTCACAATTTTCATACTTCATCTGGAAGTTCCCAAACAGGAGACTTTAATTAAAAATTAACATAGTTTTTCATAATTTACGCGGACTTCCTCTCTGATGACTCCAACGTGCTTCTGTTTGAGCTGCTGCTCCACTATTAGCAATTACCTTGCATTGACTGTTGAATCAAAGTTGCGCAAAAACAAAAGTAGTGCAACTCGTGACCTACACAACAAATCGATGACAAAACTTGTTGCCAATGCATTTCATCATCGAATTTTATCAATTTGTTGTTGCAGCCCTAGTTGACATGTCAGGTTGAAACATTTAAATCCACAGAGCTCTGGGTGGGAACTGTACAAAGAGATCGAGAGCTTCTGTTGTTTCATTTTAAGATTATTTATCCAGGTTTACCTGCACTTTGATTTTCAGCCTGTTTTTAACATCCCTTGTTTGCCAACACTTAAGATTACATTATATTTGCGTCATCTTGACTTTTTTCTTGTTTTTCATGTCCAGTTATGGTTGATTTTTTTACTCTAAATATTTAGTTTATCATAGTCCGGTTTATCAAATCTCGTTTTCTGCAAGTCTAGTTCTCTTTATTATAATTTCCACCATATTATAAATACATTGTTATGATTCTGTTCTGATCATGCCACAGTCATTAGTCTGTTGTGTTGTGTTTACTTTCTGCCAGAGTGTTAAACAAGTCAATGTTCTGCACCTGCTGTCAGCTGATCGCTCACCTCATGTCCGTCTCTACTCCCATATAAGCTGATAACAAACACCAGTCCGTTTTATGGCTAGTGCTACTTCAATCCTGCTCCTGTATTTGTTGAAGTGTTGTCACTAAAGTGCTCTCTCTCTCTCTCTCTCTCTCTCTCTCTCTCTCTCTTGCTCTCTCTCTCTCTCTCTCTCTCTCTCTCACTCACTCACTCGCAGACATCAGTACTGACATGAGAACAGAACGACCAAAAACCTGCATCGAACATTTTGTAAACAAACAAACAGCTGATCTGTCTGATATTAATCCGTGGCAATTTGTGTTAAAAAATAAAGTTGAAATGAAGTGAGTCAAGAAATGGCGCAATCGCAATGAAAACACTACAGCAGTTCACAGCGCAACTGAAACAAAACAGTATAACAAAGCCAACTGGTGGGTTAAGGTGACGAGGACGTGCGGCAGCTTCTACTGTTGATTTTCAGCAGGCTGCTTTACGGCACCTGGCTGTCTGGGAACCACGTGTAAGTTTACTCTAAAGAATATGTGAGAGTCCAAAATATCGATACCATAGAAACATAATATCTAATTTAGATACCAATTTTAAAAATGATTAATATCTAGGTATTGATTATTTTGACAACCTTAATTTGGAGTTTATAAGTTATAGAACTGTCCTTTACTCATTCATTGCCATCTTAAGATTTCTATCCCCCTCAGTACCAGAGATATTGAGCATTTTTACGGATTTTTGAAGGCCCACAGAATATTTTGTCCTTTTGAATAGATGAATTCTGAAACCACAATCAGAAAGATGAGTCTTTTTTCTTTCAGCAGCAAAAACAAATTTGTTTCTACCTTTTTTCTGTTCTTTGGTAATCTGCAGTAGAAAAGAGGAACTCTCATCAACATTTCAGGATTAAAAGCTGAGATAAAGAGGTTTTTCAAGCAGATCAGTGACTTTGATGTAAATATTTCATGTTTTAATGATTCATCCAACATCTCAACTATGTTTTACTACTATGAAAGTAAAAAAACAACAGTAAAAAGTACTTTTGATAGTTTATTTTATGTATGAAAAATAGTAATTTAGAGACAATTTCAACATTTGAAAAAAATGTAAGAAAAAAGTTACAGATTCATATTACTACTACTACTACTACTACTACTACTACTACTGTCATTTAGCAGACGCTTTTATCCAAAGCGACTTACATTGAGAGAACATACAAGCAAGAATTCAAAGAGAAGGAAACAATATAAGGAGGCGGACTGTTTGGAGTCCAGTTTAATTCCGACGCTGATACATCAAGTGTATCAATTTTTTTTTTTTTTTTTGTGAGAGATAAATTCTCAAATCGCTATCATAAATCATAAATCAATCCTACATTAAGACTGAAAGTGTTCTTTAAAGAGGTGAGTCTTAAGTCTGCTCTTAAAAGTAGGTGCCGACTCTGAGGATCGGACCGAGTTTGGTAGGTCATTCCACCATCGGGGGACAACAGAGGAGAAGAGTTTGGAACATGATCTCATGCCACGTTGTGGTGGAAGCGCTAGGCGTCTTTCAGCGGCTGAGCGTAGCTGACGCGTGGGAATGTAGGTTTGGATGAAGGAGTGAAGGTAAGTAGGAGCTGTGTGTGTTAGAGTCTGGTAAGCCAGAAGCAGAGCTTTGTATTTGATGTGTGCTGCAACTGGAAGCCAGTGCAGGGAAATGAGCAGCGGAGTGACATGAGCCCTCTTGGGCTGGTTGAAGACCAAACGTGCTGCTGCGTTCTGAATCATCTGCAGAGGTTTAACCGAGGACGCCGGAAGACCGGCCAGCAATGAGTTGCAGTAGTCGATCCGGGACAAGACCAGGGCCTGGACCAGAAGCTGTGTGGTGTGGTCTGTGAGGAAGGCTCTGATTTTCCTGATGTTGTAAAGCGCGAATCGACATGAGCGAGCTACGGAGTTAACCTGCTCTTTGAAGGACAGCTGGTTGTCCAGTATGACACCAAGGTTTCTGGCGGAGGTTTTGGGGAACAGCGTGATGGAGTCAAGCTGCACGTTTATCTGAGGAGGTAAGGAGTTACTGGCAGGACAGACAATGAGGTCAGTTTTGGACAGATTAAGCTGAAGGTGGCGATCCCTCATCCACGCCGAGATATCTGAGAGGCAGGCAGATATCCGCACTGAGACGGATGTATCGTCTGGAGGGAACGAGACGAGGAGCTGAGTGTCGTCAGCGTAGCAATGGTATGAGAAGCCATGGGAGCGAATGATCTCTCCCAGTGAGGTGGTGTATAAAGAGAAGAGGAGAGGACCAAGGACCGAGCCCTGCGGGACACCGGTCGCCAGCTCATGCAGACTGGACATCTGTCCATGCCACGAGACTCTGAAAGATCTTTCCGCAAGGTACGAGGTGAACCACGAGAGGAGCGGTCCCGAGATGCCAAGCTTAGATAGCGTCGAGAGGAGAATGAGGTGGTTGACGGTGTCGAAAGCAGCAGACAGGTCAAGGAGTACGAGTACTGAGGAGAGACCAGCCGATCTGGCAACCCGTAGTGACTCTGCAACTGAGAGAAGAGCGGTTTCAGTGGAATGGCCTCGCTTAAAGCCTGATTGATAAGGATCAAGTAGGTCGTTGTCGTGGAGGAACTGTGAGACTTGAGTGAAAACGGCTCGCTCTAGGATCTTGGACATGAACGGTAGGAGCGAGACTGGCCGGTAGTTTCCTACCTGGGCCGGGTCGAGCGACGTTTTTTTCAGCAGCGGAGTGACAGTGGCTTGCTTGAAAACTGAAGGAAAGATGCCAGTTTTCATGGAAGAGTTTATAATGTGGGTTATTGCAGGTTTGACAGCAGGAAGAATGCTCAGCAGGATATCTGTAGGAATCGGATCCAGAGGACACGTGGTTGGATTAGATTCCACTACAAGTCGGGAGACTTCGTCCTCATTCAGTAAGCGGAAGGAGCAGAGCGATTGACCGGAGGAAGGATGGACCAGACTGGGATTGTCAGGCTCAGAAAACTGATTTTTAATGGAGGCGATTTTGTCGGTGAAGTAGGTGGCGAACATGTCTGCAGTCAGCCCGGTGGGTGGCTGAGCAGGTGGAGGACGGAGAAGAGTATTGAATGTCTTGAACAGTTTTCCCATGTTAGGAGCATTTTGGATTTTGTTTTGGTAAAAAGCTATCTTGGCAGCCTTTAAGCAGGATGTGAAGCTAGAGAGCTTTTGCTGGTATTCGGACAAGTCAGAGAGATTATTGGATTTGCGCCATTTCCTTTCAGCTGCTCTCAGACCAGCTCTGTGATCCCTCAGAGTGTCTGTGAGCCACGGACTAGGACGCTGCCGGGCGGCCAGCTTTGACACACGAGGGCAGACTTCGTCCAGAGAAGAAGCTAGTGAGGAGCAGAGCGTCTCTGTTGCGTCATTTACAGGCAGAGTTGAGAGCACAGAGTAGGAAGGGAGGGAGGAGCAGACATGCTGCGAGGGAGTGAGAGATTGAAGGTTTCTGCGGTAGGAGACAGTCTTTACTTTTGCGTTAGGTACGTAAGGGATGGAGATGCAGAATTTAATCAGGAAGTGGTCTGAGAGGTGCAGCGGTGTGACTTGCACGTTACCTGCAGTGCAGTTTCTGGTCAGTACCAGGTCCAGTGTGTTGCCAGCTCTTTGTGTTGGGGGAGTCTGGACCAGATTGAGATTGAAGGAGTGGACCAGGGCCAGAAAGTTATGAGCTTGTGTTTTATCAATATGAATGTTCATGTCGCCCATAACTATTAAAGGGGAGTTATCATCTGGAATGTCGGATAGGATTGTGTCCAGTTCGTCCATAAATTGCTCCATGTTGGTAAATAACCAAAACATAGGCAGCGACGGGCTTAGAGATTCGTACTGCATGAAATTCTAATGAGGAGCAGGTGGTAGTGGTTAGCGAGGAGGAAAATTTCCACATTTTGGAAATCAGGATGCCTGTACCGCCTCCTCGCCCAGCAGGACGAGGAGTGTGTGTGAATTCTGCATGAGAAGAGAGGGCAGCCGGTGTTGCTGTGTTGTCAGGACGGATCCAGGTCTCGGTCAGGGCTAGGACCTGTATATCGGAGAGGTGCGGCAGAGAACTGATGAACTCTGTTTTGTTAACTGCGGACTGACAGTTCCAGAGGCCGAGGGTAACGGAGGCAGTGGCAGCCCGACACGCCATGGGCTGGATGAGGCAGTGCGGATTACGTTGTCTATAGAGAGTGTGTCGAGGTCTGTGCCCAACTATGACTGGGATGTGTGATTTGCACATGGTGTCTGTGTAGTGGTTTGCTTACTGTGCTCGGTGGACTCGCGCAGGTAGACTCGCAGGTCTTGACCCTCTGTGGTCTTAACCGATGTGGGACCAAACTCGCTGACGCTCAGCCTAATGTGTCTGGCTATATACCTAACAATCACACAGTTGATTGGCTAAGCTAATTGCAACAGGCTGACACCTGCGTGACCGCCCCAGTATTACGTAACCCGCGTCACCAGTTTCGCCCGGAAGTAAACAATAATCGAAATCAGCACACCTGAATTATCTGTTACCTTGCTCTACTGAAATCCCTGCTTGTTCTTCATAATCTAGGTACTCTGGTACACTGGAACTGCAGTGAAATTGGAGAAAAGAGAGCAGGGCTCTGACTCGCCTGTGGTTCCTTTTCTGTAACTCAATGTTAAAAACCCACATCTGCCACCTCAGTTGTTGGGGCGGCCGTGGCTCTGCCCAGAGAAAAAGATGTCCTTGGGCCCACTTTGCCTGTTTGGTGGTGGTCAGAGGGTCTGGCTGTGCTGGTGTCTGGCAGTCTCGCCTCTGTCAGTTTGGCTACAACATGTAAATAGTAAATGTCGTGTACTTGTATAGCGCTTTACTCAGGTCCTACGACCCCCAAAGCGCTTCACACTACAGTATGTCATTCACGCACACACTCACACGTTTGGTGATGATGAACTACACACATGTTGTTGTGTAACTGACCGGGGTGCTACCCAGAGATGCTCTATCATTGTTCTAAAGCATTTTGGGTTACCATGGCAACAGAATACACCAAAATCCAAACCCCCTCCTTCAAATCTTATGTTAAATTTGTGGAATGAATGCAGCTTTCTGATTGGCTGAGGGTTTCAGAATCCTGCACACAGTGGCAATCCCTCTCAAAGTTTCTTCAGGAACTTTTCTAGTTCATTATTATTATTATTATTATATGGGGGATGAGACAGGTGAATGGCATTGGAGTGATTGCCAGGAACTGGTGAACAGTATGAGACAAGACTGGCATGGTCGCAGAAGCAGAACATGACATGACATGAGAAAAATAAACAAGTGCATGACCTGAATGTCCACGATTCTTGACAATTTGTGCAATCTGTATGTTTCCAGGTGAATCCAGTACTTCTGCCTCCATGTGAGCAGTACTTTAGAGATCAAGGCTTTGATTTTAAGTTGTCTAATGGAAAAGTGATTTTGGTTAGAAGAAATCCCATCAGACTCCAAAAGCGACGGGCAAAAGTGATTATTTCCTTTTATTCCTTTTGAAATCTGACCAATGAGAGGTGGTTGTTTGATAATTCAGATCCAGATTTGATTTGAAGTTTGTGTCAATTACAGCAGAATGTGCACCCTCTGGAACCAGATCAAAGGTCAACTGTTCAGTTGGGGACCTGGACAGGTCTTGGATTTGTCAGAGTGATGGACGGAGCAAGGCTTGGATTCACTGTGGAAAACCTGCCATTATCGATGGAGTATCAGCTGCTGATCCATTATAAATCAGAGGTAAAGAAAATACATGCATTCTGGTTCTGATTATAATACAAACATAAAAACAGGTTTTTTACACATTAAAGTAACCTTTAAACAAGACATGACATAAAAACAGTTGGCCAGATGTATATACAGTATGAATGATGAGAAATAACATACCGGTAAACACAAAGACACTAAAATGTTAGTTTGTGCAGTTTTTCAGTAGTCTGGGAAATGTCAGTCTAAAAAGTTTGTCCAAAAAAAGCAACTGGACTTCTTTGTTCCATGATTAGAACTGAAGAGGCCTTTTTGGATGAAAGATAAAACATTTTCAAGAGACAGAAAAGTAGCTTTTTTTGGAAAAAATCCTTTTGAACTTTTAAATGTTAGAAAATTTGCTAGACTTAAGCCTGGTTCACATTTTTACAGTGTCACAAGAGCTTCAGACTGCGCACACACCGAAAAAAAATCTGGCCGCTGGTTAACAAATGCCATATCCACTAGGTGGTCCTCCATCTCCGATGTGCACCAGATTTTCTGTTATGTTATGTCTGCTGTTTTTGTGTTGGATTCCCATCTCGTTTTCAAAAGTGCAGTCAAGTGTCACCTTGCTTCTTCTTCGTTGGTTGGACAAGCCTCCCGTCACCTTGCTTTCTGATTGGCTACACACTGCACTGAGCTGCTCGGTTCTTCTCGCAACACATCACGCAACACATCATACACAGAGCGATATCAGGCCAAGACAATCCAACATATTGGATATCCCTGTTGCAAATGAACGTCCTTGCCAGCGGACCTAATCACTCCTAACACACCACACACAGCAGAATATTGGTTAGGATTATCTTAAGAGTCATTCCGATAATTGGGGCTTGTCTGAAGGAGAAAATTGGGCAAAATCAGCGTAAACCCAGCATTAAGCTGTTAAGTAAAAAAAAACCATCAATTTTTGAATCAAACTATTTCTGAAAATCACTTATGTTAAACTAGAGATAATCTATAGGTTTTTTATTCATTAGGTATACTTAATTTTTAATAATTTTTAGTTGACTTACTTAACTTCCAACATTTATAACATCTTTCACTTTTTTACATTTCTCCTCCTGTATATTTTGTTTAATACCTGTTAATCTCTCTCTTGCTCTCTGGAGTCTGTTTCTGATTGGCTGGCTACAGTACGGATCATCATACTGTTGCCAGGTGATGGAGGCTGCCATGACAACCCAACTGGAAGTGAAACACTGACTCTCACTGGAAATGCCAGGTGCCATTTAACAAGTTATTTTATTTACCCAAGGTATATATACTATACATGAGAAAGGAAAAATATCACTGTAAATGTGTAAAAAACATTAAAAAACACATCATAAAATGCATAAAGAGATAATTCCAGTCCCAGGATTAAAGTGGTTAAAGTGCTCATCTTTGTCTGAGAAGGTGAGTTTTGAAGCAGGACTAAAAGGAGCGGAGAAGCTGAATGCATCAAATTCAAATAATCGTGGCGGTGCGAGGCTGAGCAGCTGAAAGCCCTGGACTCTGATCGAGGTGGATGGGAGAATTGTATGGAAGAAGTGTACCTAAGACAATCCTGCTGGGATTGTTAATATGAAGGAGTTAAACAAGCAACCGGGGGGTAGGCTGTTGACATTGCATTTAATTGATGAAAATGCACATGTGCATATAGAGAATAAATATGGGAGAAAGGATGAAATGCAATGTCCACAAACCAACTCACTTTCTTCATCCCACTCTTAATCTTGTTCTGACTAATGTTGCAGAGACTGAACAGCTAAAAGTATTTTATCACAACTCTGTTTGATCATTGTTAATTACCTTTAAGTTTATTATGATGGACTTCACAACAAGCACCGGCAGCTGACTTACTGCTGGCAATGCAAACCAAGTTCTTGCTGTGGTGGTACAGGGAACAGACAGCCCTTAGCAAAGGGTTCCATACTCCCAGAGCACCCGCCACACAGGACACCATGAGGAACAAAGTCAAACGCCTTTTCCAGATCCACAAAGCACACGTGGACTGGTTAGGTGAACAGTCATGAACCCTCAAGCCCCTGATGGAGGTTATAGATCTGGTCCAGTGTTCCCTGACTGGGACAAAAACCATACTGCTTGTCCTGAATCTGAGGTTTGACTAACGTCCAATTCTCCACCAACCCGGTCTATCAATCCACCACTGTCCCATACCACCACACAGTGTTGCAGCGAAATGTCAACCGTTCTACAGTTCTACAACAACCAGAGACTAGAAGTACTTTGGACAGATCTCATCCACCCCCAGGGCCTTGCCACCATGGAGCTTGGTAACAACCACAGTGACTTCAGCTTGTAATGGGTGAGTCCTGCTCCGAGTCCCTGGTCTCTATTTCCTCATCAGATGATGCGACAGTAGGATGGAGGAGATCCTAAAAGTATTCCTTCCACTGTCCAACAACATCCCCACTTGAGGTCAGCAGCTTTCCCTCTGCACTAAAAACAGTGTTGGTGGAGCACCGCTTCCCCTCACCCCAAGTCGCCAGACTGTTTGCCAGAATTTCTTCGAGGCCGA
Organism: Pachypanchax playfairii; assembly: GCA_006937955.1. Taxonomy (NCBI): domain Eukaryota; kingdom Metazoa; phylum Chordata; class Actinopteri; order Cyprinodontiformes; family Aplocheilidae; genus Pachypanchax; species Pachypanchax playfairii. The sequence continues at coordinate 121,760 of SSNP01000197.1, read as the reverse complement.
CCAATAGTCCTCTTCTATGGCCTCTCCGAACTCTTCCCAGAAAAGAGTTTTTGCATCCGTGCCCACACGAGCCGTGATATGTTTGACCTGCTGGTACCTGTCAGCTGCCTCAGGAGTCCCACAAGCCAGCAAGGCCTGATAGGACTCCTTCAGCCTGACGGCATCCCTTACTTCTGATGTCTACCACTGGGTTCTGGAGTTGCCACCACAACAGGCACCGGAGACCTTGTGACCACAGCTTTGACCTGCATCGACAATAGAGGAGGAGAACATGATCCACTCGGACTCCATCTCTCTAACCTCCCTTGGAATTATGAGAGAAGCTCTCCCTGAGGTGGGAGCTGAAGACCATGTGGACAGACGGCTCAGCCAGATGTTCCCAACAGACCCTTTAAATATGTTTGGGCCTGCCAGGTCTGACTAGCTTCCTCCCTTGCCAGTGGATCAGTGAGATTAGGCATCTTTCCAACCCAAAAATGCTCAGTGGCATAAGACATTCACAGCAACAGGTTGTTCAGTCGGCTATGAAAGTAAAAATACATCTGATGTTCATCAAGATACAATTTAGAAATTCAATGTTTTCATCCTAACTGCTTCTCAGAGAATTTTAGTGTCTCAGTTTAGAAGTGGGTTATTCATTCAGCCACTCATGATATTTTATGTTTTTGTGTCTTTGCTTTATTTCAGAGTTGGTATTATGGACTCTAAGGTTTGTCTGAATGCTGGAGGCCGATATTTTGTGGAGATTGTTTTTCATAAACAGACAAAATTTCACAGTTTACACATCTTGGTGGACTCGGTGAGGAAACTTTTATGTAGTTACTTTACTAGTAATTTCAACTCAAATTAGAAATAGAATTTTCAACTGCATTAGACAAATGCATTGTGCCAATATGGGTCCTGTACCCCTATCAAGCCCCAATTAAGTTGGATAGCAACACTTTAGACAATTGTTTCTTAGAGGTGATATACCCGATTTCAAGTTGCCTAGCTTAGAATGTCAACAAATGTAAAAAAAAGTCGCAGAACTCTCAGCCCCTCCCATCAGGTAGAATTCCTAAGCCACGCCCCCCCATGTTTGGAAACACGCGTAGCCCCAGAACACGACTGAGTGCAAGACACTGGTCCGCAGGTCATTCAAGTACCGTAACATGGTGGAATCACCAGTAAGTGAAAACAATATAACAACAAACAACTGACATTAATTGTTACTTTGTCCTGAACCTGACGTGGAACCAGCCGGCAGCTGTTTCTCCTGCTGTGACATGGTAGAGTGGTGAACACTCCCAGCAGTGGTGTGCTGCGGTAATATGTCTCAGTTTTTTAGGAGCACAGAAGCCAAATAAATGCGGAAGTCCGTATGGGCATGAGAAAAAATATGTTAAGCTAATTTGTTATGCAAATTAAGGATAGCAGCTTTAATTCTGGTCCTCATGTCCTCACAACTGTCTAGCATGTTTTGGATTTTTACCTGCTTCATCACACCTGAGCTACAGTTTGGCAGAAGCCTGTTACTTGGATATTAGCTGAAATGAAAAAAATATGCATGGAGGAACTTTTAGATTCTTTGAAATGACTCCCTTTTGTTTAAAATTATCTCAACTTCTGATTTTTGTCATTGTTTTTCAGATGGGGCTGATCCAAAGGACTGAATCTATTCAGGATTTCTGCTCCCAGAGTGACCTTGATTCTTCTCATCATTTTCACTGCACTGGATTGGGTGTCAGTCCTGATACTCAAGAGTCACAGTCAGACGTCTGTAAGGGATTAATTAGGAGTCTCTCAGCACTAATCCACAATGGAGCTATAGGTAAGTAGTTCATCTCAAATTCTAACACACACTATGTTTTTATGTTGTGGCTGTATTGTGCTGGTATGACAGAATTGTAGGTCTGGGTGCCTCATTGTGTCACGACAGATTTACTCTACGACAGAAGAAGTTTAATGTAAATTACTTCTGTGGTATAATGCACTTTATGTGAGTTTGCAATAAGGCAGACCATATGTGATTTTGGTGATGGAGTGGACAGAGAGGCAGACACAGACATTAATATCACAACAGTCAGGTAAAAGGTTGGGATTGAAAAGGGAAAAAACAACACGGAAATGACAATAATTAACACAGAACATCCATCCGTCTTTCTGTCTGGCCGTCCGTCCATCCGTTAATCAAAACAGTCAAAATACATTTAGCTGTGGACGGGAAGGATCTCCTCTAGAGGGTTCTAGCTGTGGACAGGAAGGATCTCCTCTAGAGGGTTCTAGCTGTGGACAGGAAGGATCTCCTCTAGAGGGTTCTAGCTGTGGACAGGAAGGATCTCCTGTAGAGGGTTCTAGCTGTGGACAGGAAGGATCTCCTGTAGAGGGTTCTAGCTGTAGACAGGAAGGATCTCCTGTAGAGGGTTCTAGCTGTGGACAGGAAGGATCTCCTCTAGAGGGTTCTAGCTGTGGACAGGAAGGATCTCCTCTAGAGGGTTCTAGCTGTGGACAGGAAGGATCTCCTGTAGAGGGTTCTAGCTGTGGACGGGACGGTTCTCCTGTAGAGGGTTCTAGCTGTGGACAGGAAGGATCTCCTGTAGAGGGTTCTAGCTGTGGACAGGAAGGATCTCCTGTAGAGGGTTCTAGCTGTAGACAGGAAGGATCTCCTGTAGAGGGTTCTAGCTGTGGACAGGAAGGATCTCCTCTAGAGGGTTCTAGCTGTGGACAGGAAGGATCTCCTCTAGAGGGTTCTAGCTGTGGACAGGAAGGATCTCCTGTAGAGGGTTCTAGCTGTAGACAGGAAGGATCTCCTGTAGAGGGTTCTAGCTGTGGACAGGAAGGATCTCCTGTAGAGGGTTCTAGCTGTGGACGGGACGGTTCTCCTGTAGAGGGTTCTAGCTGTGGACAGGAAGGATCTCCTGTAGAGGGTTCTAGCTGTAGACAGGAAGGATCTCCTCTAGAGGGTTCTAGCTGTGGACAGGAAGGATCTCCTGTAGAGGGTTCTAGCTGTGGACAGGAAGGATCTCCTGTAGAGGGTTCTAGCTGTGGACGGGACGGTTCTCCTGTAGAGGGTTCTAGCTGTGGACAGGAAGGATCTCCTGTAGAGGGTTCTAGCTGTAGACAGGAAGGATCTCCTGTAGAGGGTTCTAGCTGTGGACAGGAAGGATCTCCTCTAGAGGGTTCTAGCTGTGGACAGGAAGGATCTCCTGTAGAGGGTTCTAGCTGTGGACGGGACGGTTCTCCTGTAGAGGGTTCTAGCTGTGGACAAGAAGGATCTCCTCTAGAGGGTTCTAGCTGTGGACAGGAAGGATCTCCTGTAGAGGGTTCTAGCTGTGGACGGGACGGTTCTCCTGTAGAGGGTTCTAGCTGTGGACAGGAAGGATCTCCTGTAGAGGGTTCTAGCTGTAGACAGGAAGGATCTCCTCTAGAGGGTTCTAGCTGTGGACAGGAAGGATCTCCTGTAGAGGGTTCTAGCTGTGGACGGGAAGGTTCTCCTGTAGAGGGTTCTAGCTGTGGACAGGAAGGATCTCCTCTAGAGGGTTCTAGCTGTAGACAGGAAGGATCTCCTCTAGAGGGTTCTAGCTGTGGACAGGAAGGATCTCCTGTAGAGGGTTCTAGCTGTGGACGGGACGGTTCTCCTGTAGAGGGTTCTAGCTGTGGACAGGAAGGATCTCCTCTAGAGGGTTCTAGCTGTGGACAGGAAGGATCTCCTCTAGAGGGTTCTAGCTGTAGACAGGAAGGATCTCCTGTAGAGGGTTCTAGCTGTGGACAGGAAGGATCTCCTGTAGAGGGTTCTAGCTGTGGACGGGACGGTTCTCCTGTAGAGGGTTCTAGCTGTGGACAGGAAGGATCTCCTCTAGAGGGTTCTAGCTGTGGACAGGAAGGATCTCCTCTAGAGGGTTCTAGCTGTGGACAGGAAGGATCTCCTCTAGAGGGTTCTAGCTGTAGACAGGAAGGATCTCCTGTAGAGGGTTCTAGCTGTGGACAGGAAGGATCTCCTGTAGAGGGTTCTAGCTGTAGACAGGAAGGATCTCCTGTAGAGGGGGCTAGCAGTGGACAGGAAGGATCTCCTCTAGAGGGTTCTAGCTGTGGACAGGAAGGATCTCCTGTAGAGGGTTCTAGCTGTGGACGGGACGGTTCTCCTGTAGAGGGTTCTAGCTGTGGACAGGAAGGATCTCCTCTAGAGGGTTCTAGCTGTGGACAGGAAGGATCTCCTCTAGAGGGTTCTAGCTGTGGACAGGAAGGATCTCCTCTAGAGGGTTCTAGCTGTAGACAGGAAGGATCTCCTGTAGAGGGTTCTAGCTGTGGACAGGAAGGATCTCCTGTGGAGGGTTCTAGCTGTAGACAGGAAGGATCTCCTCTAGAGGGTTCTAGCTGTGGACAGGAAGGACCGCCTCTAGAGGGTTCTAGCTGTGGACAGGAAGGATCTCCTCTAGAGGGTTCTAGCTGTGGACAGGAAGGATCTCCTGTAGAGGGTTCTAGCTGTGGACGGGACGGTTCTCCTGTAGAGGGTTCTAGCTGTGGACAGGAAGGATCTCCTCTAGAGGGTTCTAGCTGTGGACAGGAAGGATCTCCTCTAGAGGGTTCTAGCTGTAGACAGGAAAGATCTCCTCTAGGGGTTCTAGCTGTGGACAGGAAGGATCTCCTCTAGAGGGTTCTAGCTGTGGACAGGAAGGATCTCCTGTAGAGGGTTCTAGCTGTGGACAGGAAGGATCTCCTGTAGAGGGTTCTAGCTGTGGACGGGACGGTTCTCCTGTAGAGGGTTCTAGCTGTGGACAGGAAGGATCTCCTGTAGAGGGTTCTAGCTGTAGACAGGAAGGATCTCCTGTAGAGGGTTCTAGCTGTGGACAGGAAGGATCTCCTCTAGAGGGTTCTAGCTGTGGACAGGGAGGATCTCCTCTAGAGGGTTCTAGCTGTGGACAGGAAGGATCTCCTGTAGAGGGTTCTAGCTGTGGACGGGACGGTTCTCCTGTAGAGGGTTCTAGCTGTGGACAGGAAGGATCTCCTGTATAGGTCTGTGTTTGTTCTGCTGGTTCCCCTGCTCTGCTGCTTTAAAATCTTTCTAAAAGTGATGTGTATGATGTGAATATTAGTTTATACACATTAATCTTAAATATCATGTTAACCATTAAACTAACTAAAACTTTATGTTTCTCTGTGTGTCAGCTTGTAGGTGTAACATCACTGGCTCTCTTGGACCCACCTGCAGTGAGCTGGGTGGGTTCTGTGAATGTAAAACCAATGTGATTGGTCACTGCTGCGATACCTGTGCACCACTGACATTTGGATTTGGACCTGATGGTTGTAAATGTAGGAATGATGCACTGATGTTAAAAAATAGTTTAAAAATACTTACATAAGAAGGATTATCAATAAAATGGACTTCATTTGTTGTTGCAGGGTGTGACTGTCATCCTCAAGGTTCGATGTCGGAGATGTGTGATCAGGTCAGAGGTCAGTGTGTGTGTCTCTCACAAGTAGAGGGCCGACGCTGTGACCACTGTCAGCCAGGGCTGTGGGGATTCCCATTATGCAAACCATGTGAATGTAATGGTCTGTCAGAGACGTGTGATGAAGAGACGGGAGAGTGCCAGAACTGCAGGGAGAACACCACTGGACCAAACTGTGACAGGTTATATTGAAGAATTGGATCATATTAAAACATCTTCTGGGAGTATTTGGACCCTTTTAGTCTCCCCCCACCCCAGGGAACAAGGAGGCTAAAAGGCATGAGCACTATTCAGAAAACGACAAACAGCTATTGAGTTTATCATTCGGGGTAAAATCCTCTTTAACCACAAACAATCAACAAGTGAAGACAGATGCATTAAAGATCAGGGGTCTCATTTATAAAGCTTGCTTACGCACAAAACGGGGTCGGAAAACTGCATAAGCAATTTTCCACACAAAATTTGGGATTTATAAAAAAAACGTATCAGAAAAACGTGCGCAACTTTAAGTTGAGTAAGAACGTGGCTTACTCACATTTTGGACACGGAGAGGACCTGCAGTGCTGCTGCTGAGAAGGATAAAATTATTAATTCAAGCAGCATTATCGATTGTACCGCTTCATGCGCACACAGAACAACAACCCCCCGGTTTGAGTAAGGATTCTACGCAAAGTTTTATAAATGAGACCCCTGGTAAAGCATCACAAAGGAGGAAACCCAGAATCTGGTGATGTCCATGGGTTCCAGACTTCAGACAGTCATCGTCTGCAAATGATTATCAACAAAGTATTAAAAATCTGTAGTTGTATATACGTATATACACTCACTGGCCACTTTATTAGGTACACCTTGCTAGTGCCGGGTTGGACCCCTCTTGCCTTCAGAACTGCCTGGTATATGGAACTTGGAACAGAATAACACGGCATAAAGCCTTCAGCCATCTGGGTGCCAGGCTCGTTTACCCCCCCCCGCGTGATGTTGAGGTCGACCAATATTCCTCACCAAATCCACTCGGATTATTCCTGCAGTCCTCTTAAGATCCTCTGTCCTCCTCACACACCATCCTGTACGCCCCACTTATCCAATAAAATTTACAAAAAGCAATAAAATCCTCCGTGGTGTGTCTTCCAGTCCAAAAAGTGTCCCAAAGCGCCTCCACTTCACCAACATGTAGCTACATGTTAGCTTAGCAGCTAATGAAAAACGTTTCCACACAGAACTTGCTCGTCACATCGGAAACCCCAGAGGACTCACCTATGGCAAGTAAATAATGTATATAATCACCACATGTCCCCGGTGCTTCCAGCTGCTTGACCTGCAGACTCCACAGTACCAGCCTCACTGTGCTGGAGTATTTACAGTATTAGACAACCCAAAATGGTGCCCGCTGCTCTGCCAGCTATTGGCTGGTAGATGTTAACAAAATGCCAATGTCACACCTGTCAAAATGAATATTTTATAATATTTTACTTCAAATATAATTTTTAAAGGAAATGCTGTATTTTCATTCTACAACCCTCTAAACACCCCGTGGAGGTTTTATTTTGTTATAAATATTGCTTTTTATAAAAATATTCCATATACCACCTTTAATCCTTTGTAGCATAGACTCAACACTGTACTGGAAACATTCCTCAGAGAGTTTGGTCCATATTGACATGATGACATCACACAGTTGGCGCAGATTTGTCGGCTGCACATCCATGATGCGAATCTCCCGTTCCACCACATCCCAAAGATGCTCTATTGGATTGAGATCTGGTGACTGTGGAGGCCATTTGAGTACAGTGAACTCATTGTCATGTTCAAGAAACCAGTCCGAGATGATTCCAGCTTTATGACATGGCGCATTATCCTGCTGAAAGTAGCCATCAGAAGTTGGGTACATTGTGGTCATAAAGGGATGGACATGGTCAGCAACAATACTCAGGTAGGCTGTGGCGTTGTAACGATGCTCAATTGGTACTAAGGGGCCCAAAGAGTACCAAGAAAATGTCCCCCACATCATTACACCATCCGAATGTTGCAGCAGAAATCGAGACTCTTTAGACCAGGCACTGGATATTTTCCCTTTTTCAGACCATTCTCTGTAAACCCTAGAGATGGTTGTGGGTGAAAATCCCAGTAGATCAGCAGTTTCTGAAATACTCAGACCAGCCATTCTGGCACCAACAACCATGCCACGTTCAAAGTCACTTAAATCATCTTTCTTCTCCATTCTGATGTTGTTTTGAACTGCAGCAGATCGTCTTGACAATGTGTCCATGTTAAAATGCATTGAGTTTCAGCCATGTGATTGGCTGATTAGAAATTTGTGTTAAGGAGCAGTTGGACAGGTGTATCTAATAAGGTGGCCAGTGAAGACACCTCCCGTGTGTATGTATTATTTCTTTCTAACATTTTTAGTGAAACTCCAGCAGAACTAGAACCATGATGAGTTCTGACTAGACTGTTGAGCATTATTTAGGCCTTGGTAGAAATGCTCTGCCGTATTCAGATCCAGGTTGATAATCAGTGGCTTTAAATAAATCTGTAAAAACATGAAACTTGTTCAAACTGACAAGTTAAACAGATTTTTTTTATTAGAGTTTAATTAACCCTGTAAATCACTCCTCGCGTTCTGATGGTGTTATACCTTCTATAGTTTCTGGTAAGTCTCTAGAAAGTGCACATGTTCTGGTTCTGATGATCTAACTGTGTCGTTCCTGTAGGTGTGAGGTGGGTTACTATGGTAACCCAGTCTCCAGAGAACCTTGTCAGCCCTGCCTGTGTCCAGACTTTTTGAAGAGTGGACGATTCTTTGCAACTTCTTGTCAACATGACCCACAACTTCTCAGTGTGAAGTGTTTCTGCTGGGAAGGCCACACAGGTAGGAGTTAATTGTGTGTTGGTCACTTGTCTGAAGGAGGTTCATGTTAAGGTTATTACAAGGCTTCCTTTAAAAATTTAGAGTCAGTTGGGAATTAGGCCCAAGCCCAGAAGGTAGTTTGAAGGCTTATTGTATCCTTGCTGTTTATTTTTCTGCCTTTCTGCCAAATAAATTGCCTTTTTGGGGAATTTAAAGAGGTCATTCATTTAGAAACCTCAGAAAACCTTTTTTCTGAGGTTTCTGTGGAATATTTTAGCTCCACATGTGTTCTTACCTTTATACTTGCTGTGAAAACACCACAAAAACTTATCTTTCAGTTTTTATCTCTCAAACTACGCAGGTGGCAAAAACACCCGAGTTCTACCGAGTTTGAAAAGCCTGTACTTGTTATGTCATAACTCCTTTCCTCGTTCATCAGCTCCCACAATTGAGACCATGCCTAGCATGCTGCTGGCTAAAAACTGTTAACATAAACACATATCAAACTGGAAGTGATTTGGTGCGCTTGTTGCCATGCGCTGCGGGGAAGGAAACTGCAAGCCGTGCTCTCATAGGCTAGTTTGTTAGCCAATCTGAGTCCAGCAAATTTGCATAATGAATGAGTTGTGACTGAGCCGGACGAATCTTCACGCAGACAGATTAAAACGGCTGTAAATCAATGTTTCCCAACACTTTTTAGATATAAAATGTTTCATATTACAGGTTAATACTTAAAGGTGGGATATGGAACTTGGAACAGAATAACAAGGCACAAAACCTTCAGCCATCTGGGTGCCAGGCTCGTTAACCCGAAAGCATTCATCCACTTCAGCAACATGTAGCTACGTATTAGCTAGCTGCTAATAGCTGCTATTAAAACTTTCCACACAGAACTTGCTAGTCACATCGGAAACCCCAGGGGAAATCCTCTATGGCAAACAAATAATGTATATAATCACCACATGTCCCCGGTGCTTCCAGCTGCTTGACCTGCAGACTCCACAGTACCAGCCTCACTGTACTGGATTATTTACAGTATTAGACAACCCAAAATGGTGCCGCTGCTCTGCCAGCTATTGGCTGATAGATGTAAACAAAATGCCAACGTCGTGCCTGTCAAAATTAATATTTTATAATATTTTACTTCAAATATAATTTTTAAAGAAAATGCTGTATTTTCATTCTACAACCCTCTAAACACCCAGTGGAGGTATTATTTTGTTAAAAATATTGCTTTTAATGAAAATATTCCACATACCACCTTTAAGAAATAACCACAAAGTCATTAAATTTGTGTGAAAGGGCTTCTTTGACAAATCCCAAAACTCGTGAATTTTTGCTGGGCCAGTCAATAAATTAGTCTTACTTGGTTTAAAAGACTGTGAATCTGAGTGTAAAGGCAGAGTCAAATAAGGGAAGCAAATTTTAATGTCCTGCCTTAACTCAATTTTTTCCTGAAATGGTCGGTACACACTATGGTTCAGGGTTCAGAAAGTCCAGTCTGCTCTGTCCCTTCATAAAAACAGCATCACAGTTGTGTCTCCAGTTCAGTCTGTTGTCCAGGTGAACACCAGGTATTTATACTCCTCCACCACCTCTACTTCATCTCCCGTGATGGAAATGGGTTTTTGGCATGTTGCTGCTCTTCCTAAAATCCACAATCATCTCCATTGTCTTTTTCACATTCAAGATGAGATGATTGTTTCCATACCAGGCCACAAAGCGGTCCACCAGTCTCTGGTCCATCTCTGATCCAACCAACAACTGCAGAGTCATCAGAGTATTTTTGTAGATGGCAGGACTCTGACCTGTACTGAAAGTCTGAGGTGTAAAGAGTGAAAAGAAATGGTGAGAGTACAGTCCCCTGTGGTGCTCCTGGTCACCTGGTCAGACGTACAACTCTTCAGTCTCACAAACTGTTGTCTGTTTGTCAGGTAGTCCCTAATCCAGGTGATTGTGGAGGCCTCCACCTGTGTCTTCTGGAGGTTTTTACGCAGTAAAACAGGCTGAATTGTGTTACATACACTGGAGAAATAAAAAACATGATCCTCACAGTGTGCTGCCTGCTTTGTCCAGGTGACAGTGGGTTTGCTGAAGCAGGTGTATGATGGCGTCGTCCACTCCAACCCCACAGCAGTAAACAAACTGCAGTGGGTCTTGAAACATGCTTGTTTGCTTATTTAGGTGAACCAACATGAGTTTCTCCAAGACTTTCATGATGTGGGATGTTCAGGACAACAGGCCTGTAGTCGTTAGGGGACAATGGATGAGATGTCTTTGGTTCTGGAACAAGGCAGGATGTTTTCCATAAAACTGGTACCTTCTCCTGGGTGAGGCTGAGGTTGAAAATATGCTGCAGAATCCCACATAGCTGATCTGCACAAGCCTTTAGGACTCTGGGGCTTACACCATCTGGACCAGCTGCCTTGTTCCTGTTCAGTCTCTCCAGCTGCTTCTTCACCTGACTGCTAGATACAGACAGGTGAGAGGTGGAGGCATTGGGGACACCAGCTTCTTCTGATGTTGGAGATGATGGAAAAGCACCAGAAACAACATTCATGACTGAGGTAGAAAGTGAGACAGTTAAGGTGTGACAGGGAAGCTGTGGATAAAGGGATGGTGAGAGATCTGTTTGGCTTGCAGCAGGAGAGGAAGATGTAGTGCTTGTCTCCAAACTGAACCTGTTGAAGATAGGGCTGGGTTTAAAAAATCGATTAATCGATTTAAATCGATTTAAGAATAAAAAATCTATAATCGATTCATAAAGCACTAAATCGATTTTAAAAAATAAATAAATAAATAAATTTGATAAACATGATGTATTAGCGTCGGAATTAAACTGGACTCCAAACAGTCCGCCTCCTTATATTGTTTCCTTCTCTTTGAATTCTTGCTTGTATGTTCTCTCAATGTAAGTCGCTTTGGATAAAAGCGTCTGCTAAATGACAGTAGTAGTAGTAGTAGTAGTAGTAGTAGTAAAATATACATTTCCTTTTGTTACCGGCCCAGGTAGGAAACTACCGGCCAGTCTCGCTCCTACCGTTCATGTCAGACTGTCCCCAGCACCAGTGCTGCCGGTGACCACGGCGCATCCAGCAGTGGTCGGGTTCTGACTGAAGCTGTGATACAGACACAGAGAGACTCCATCAGCGCTATTAATTCTGAGACCAATGAATTAAAAGAAATAAAGAGTGTGTTTTACGACATGATGACAGCCGTTGGTGCCTTAAATGATACATTAAAAACATTAAATGAACCTTGTTGTTGACGTCTCATACGCTGCATTACACCCTCAGACCCAATTGTTCCCTTAGTAAAGACTTCCTGTCGAGGAGGAGATTAATTTGATGTATTTCTCTTAGTATTAAAAACAGTTTTTAGGAGAACTACAGCTCACTACAAGCTGTAATATAGATATTATTGTTGTTCTGAATGTTTATAATAACATGAATCTATAATTAATATTTGGTATGAGGTGAAATGACGTGTGAGAGGAGTAACATGCAGTCTGACTGCAGTTCACCACTTCATTCCCCTCGTCTCCAAAATGTCCGTACGCACGGGTCAGAGTTGGCGTACAGGTGCGCACGTTTTCAAGTCAAGTTCGTTTTTTATTGCTTTGAAAGTGGCGTACGCTACTTTCAGGCCCCATTTTGTGCGTACGCAACGTTTATAAATGAGACCCCAGGTCATGCAACGGACCTGTATGCATCCCTGATATTTGCATAAAACAAGTCCAATACTTTCTCTGGTGGATCAGCTGACAAACTGTTGAAATGTTGGCAGCGTAGAAGAGGGAGAGGCATGATTAAAATCTCCAGATATTGCCACAAATGCATTTGGGTGCTGTGTAGCTTAGCAACAGTTGAGCCAATCATGCAACAGATTTTAGTGAAGCAGACCCATGACTCATCTGATGATGTATTTCTGTCTGGATCATCTGGGAGGGGGCACTAAAACAATGTTTATCAGTGTCAAAGACACTTTTCTGCCTGACGTGTCTCTTTACACTAAAAGCTCTTTATCGCCACTATCTGTTCTGAGACAGGTGAATTTTGACAAAAGTCGCTCTTTTCTACTGCAGATTACTAAAGAACAGGAAAGGGTAGAGACTTTTTTTTTGCTGCTGAAAGAAGAGAGTCTAATCTTTCTGATGGTGGTTTCAGAATTCACATTGTCATATGAGAAAATATTCTTCAAAAATCAGTAAAAATGCTCAATGTCTGGCAGTGAGGGGGATAGAAATCTGAAAATGGCACTGAATGAGTTAATGAGCAGTTCAGAGAGATAAAAAGGAGCCAGATTATGAAGAGCAGACGTGGGGAGTAAGTGTGATTAGTGACTGAACAGGTGCAGGACATCAACTAAATTACAAGACAAGGCGTGAGGTGGCAGAAAGAATCACAAACACAAAACTAAAGTGAGACTAACTAGACATGAAACTAAAGTAATTTAAACCTAACACTAAGAAAGAAAACCTACTCTGAAACTATGACACACAAAACCTAACTAACCTAAGAAAACATTGAAAGTGTGGGGAAACACAGGACACAGCCAGACAGAGGAGGGACGATACATGGCAGCTAATCATTTACATAATTTGTTATCATCAATCATTAATCAATCATTTGTTAAATAAAAAGTACTGAAGTATTAAGATGTTTAAACTTTGATTTGTTTGATTAAAGCAAGTTTTTACCTCTCAGGTGCACACTGTGACAGGTGCAGCCCTGGTTTCTATGGTGACCTCAGATTTCCAGGTGCACGTTGTAAAGCATGTCCCTGCAACAACAACATTGGACCAGATGATGACGATGCCTGTGACAGCTTGACAGGAAAATGCCTGCGCTGTCTGTACAACACAGTGGGACCTCAATGCCAGCACTGCAAACCTGGTTACTTTGGCAATGCCTTGCAACAAAACTGTAGAGGTAAAGTAACCAAAATATAGTGATGTGCTGATGATCCAGGTGGGTCAAATTACCAAAGAATAGTGATAAATTACAATAAATTTTCCTTCAGTTAAATCTATACTGGTGAAGAACATTGATTTTGGTTTATCACAAAATAATCACTCCATCAAATCATGGAAGTCAACATTTAACTCCATCCACATGTGACTTAGCCCAGAACTACACGCTACAGTCAGAGGCTATCCAAGTTTCTTTTGACCCCCAGTACCCAGAGAATACTCTCTGGTTTTCCTACAAACCAAGAAACTGTCTGAAACCTTGGCTAACATGTTTTTTTTTATGTTGATCAAAAACAAAACTTGTGTATGTATTTATGCTTCTTATTTCCCAGAATGCCTTTGTGACCAGCGAGGGATCCAGGAGACTCAGTGTCATCCTGGGAGTTCCTGCCTCTGCAATCCCAAAACAGGACAGTGTCCCTGCAGAAGGACTGTGGTGGGACATCTCTGTGATGAGTGTGAGGAAGGATTTTGGAATCTGGATGCAGCATTGGGATGTCAGCCCTGCAACTGTAATCCTGCAAAATCCATCTCTAACATCTGTAACAAGGTAAGGGCTCCACATTGACAGACAATATAAGAAAACCATCCAAAAACATTGTTCACAAACTGGATGATGATAGCTGGTTTATGTTTTTTTAGATAGCGGTCTACACTCACTGGTCACTTTATTAGGTACACCTTGCTAGTACCCGGTTGGACACCTTTTGTCTCCAGAACTGCCTTAATCCTTAATGGCATCCTCAGAGATTTTGGTCCATATTGACATGATGACATCACACAGTTGGCGCAGATTTGTCGGCTGCACATCCATGATGCGAATCTCCCGTTCCACCACATCCCAAAGATGCTCTATTGGATTGAGATCTGGTGACTGTGGAGGCCATTTGAGTACAGTGAACTCATTGTCATGTTCAAGAAACCAGTCCGAGATGATTCCAGCTTTATGACATGGCGCATTATCCTGCTGAAAGTAGCCATCAGAAGATTGTACACCAGTCTTACTCATCTCACGGCCCACAGGCCCAGTCCGGCCCGTGAGCGGCTGCTGATTGGCCAGCGGCAAATAACAAATGATAGTTAAAAAGGTCCGCCAGCTTTGTTAATAATTATTTGCCGTGAATGATTTTTACTCATACGCAATAGGGTAATAAAATGCATCAAAACATGAGCATAGGCTACACTTATTTTAAAAGTTTTTATTTTGTATGTTGAATGTAACTGGCCCTTGAGCTCTTCCGAATTTCTCAATTTGGCCCTCTGCCCAGTTTAGTTGAGTATCCTTGTTGTACACTGTGGTCATAAAGGGATGGACATGGTCAGCAACAATACTCAGGTAGGCTGTGGCGTTGTAACAATGCTCAATTGGTACTAAGGGGCCCAAAGAGTACCAAGAAAATATTCCCCACACCATCTTTCTCTCTGTCCACTGTAGAGGATGCAAGCGCTTTTCTCTGTTCCGTCTGGGCTTCCCCTTATTGCTTTTTCCTGCTTGTGTCTGCGTCTCTGTGTGTCTCTCTACTGGCTGCTGCAAATTGAAATTGGATCATGGATCTGGTTTCGTGGTCACTCAACGCATTAGACAAAGTTTTTTCAAATTTAAATCAGTCCTAAATAAATTTTCCTTGGTCGTGTCTCTGACAGTCATTGCTCAAATCGGTGTTCTGCAGAAATATGCTTCCTGTTGAGATGTGCTACAGATTCCTTCTGCACATGTGCTGTTCTACAGTCTCAACTCCAATAAACAGATTTATTGTTTATTTTTATTTCTATATTTTTCCATAAATACATTTTACCTATCAAATAAATTCTCCAGGACAGAAACACTAAATATGATGTTATTTTTACTTTCTTTACATTGTCAGAGCAACAGGCAAATGTTTGGACACACCCAGAGGAGAAGGACCCAACAATGACTGATAAGGACCCAGAGGGCTTTTATATAGAAAATATCAGGAAGGATCATAAAAATATGTTTAAATAATTAACAGGAAACACTCACCATAAACAAGAATACTGTATAAACTTCTAATAACATCTTGTTATGAAATAAGTTGTTACTTCATACTATAGAGGTATTTTTCATCAGGGTAGCATAAATCACCAGAACACCACTTCCTGTTTAGACCTGAATTACTGAAGTTATTTAGTCTATTGTAAAACCATCAGAGGCACACAGAGTGTCTGATAGGAAGATGAACATGTTTTTCGGTGAATATCCAATTAGACAAGTTTCAAAACTGTAACTTAAAGTTGTAAAAGTTATTTAGTAATGCTTTAAGGCTGACAAAGGATTGATGCAACCTTGGAGAAGTTGCAGATTTGGCTTGGAGTGGAGAAGTGATTGATCAATTGGCTGCTGTATGTAATTTGGATCTAATTCAGCTGTTTCAGATTTTTCCACTCAAAGTGTATCATAAGGACTCCAAGAACTGTTGGAAGGATCTCCTATAGAGGGTTCTAGCTGTGGACGGGAAGGATCTCCTGTAGAGGGTTCTAGCTGTGGACGGGAAGGATCTCCTGTAGAGGGTTCTAGCTGTGGACGGGAAGGATCTCCTGTAGAGGGTTCTAGCTATGGACAGGAAGGATCTCCTGTAGAGGTTCTAGCTGTGGACAGGAAGGATCTCCTGTAGAGGGTTCTAGGTCTGGACAGGAAGGATCTCCTGTAGAGGGTTCTAGCTGTAGCCAGGAAGGATCTCCGGTAGAGGGTTCTAGCTGTGGACAGGAAGGAGCTCCTGTAGAGGGTTCTAGGTGTGGACAGGAAGGGTCGCCTGTAGAGGGTTCTAGCTGTGGATAGGAGACAGCTCCTGTAGAGGGTTCTAGCTGTGGACAGGAAGGATCTCCTGTAGAGGGTTCTAGCTGTGGACAGGAAGGATCTCCTGTAGAGGGTTCTAGCTGTGGACAGGAAGGATCTCCTGTAGAGGGTTCTAGCTGTGGACGGGACGGATCTCCTGTAGAGGGTTCTAGCTGTGGACAGGAAGGATCTCCTGTAGAGGGTTCTAGCTGTGGACAGGAAGGATCTCCTGTAGAGGGTTCTAGCTGTGGACGAGACGGATCTCCTGTAGAGGGTTCTAGCTGTGGACGGGAAGGATCTCCTGTAGAGGGTTCTAGCTGTGGACGGGACGGATCTCCTGTAGAGGGTTCTAGCTGTGGACGGGAAGGATCTCCTGTAGAGGGTTCTAGCTGTGGACGGGAAGGATCTCCTGTAGAGGGTTCTAGCTGTGGACGAGACGGATCTCCTGTAGAGGGTTCTAGCTGTGGACGGGAAGGATCTCCTGTAGAGGGTTCTAGCTGTGGACAGGAAGGATCTCCTGTAGAGGGTTCTAGCTGTAGACGGGAAGGATCTCCTGTAGAAGGCTCTAGGTGTGGACAGGAAGGATCTCCTGTAGAAGATTCTAGCTGTGGACGGGAAGGATCTCCTGTAGAGGGTTCTAGCTGTGGACGAGACGGATCTCCTGTAGAGGGTTCTAGCTGTGGACGGGACGGATCTCCTGTAGAGGGTTCTAGCTGTGGACAGGAAGGGTCTCCTGTAGAGGGTTCTAGCTGTGGACAGGAAGGATCTCCTGTAGAGGGTTCTAGCTGTGGACAGGAAGGATCTCCTGTAGAGGGTTCTAGCTGTAGACAGGAAGGATCTCCTGTAGAGGGTTCTAGCTGTAAACAGGAAGGATCTCCAGTAGAAGGTTCTAGCTGTGGAAGGGAAGGATCTCCTGTAGACGGTTCTAGCTGTGGAAGGGAAGGATCTCCTGTAGAGGGTTCTAGCTGTGGAAAGGAACGATCTCCTGTTGAAGGTTCTAGCTGTGGATGGGAAGGATCTCCTGTAGAGGGTTCTAGCTGTGGACAGGAAGGATCTCCTGTAGTGATCTGTGATGCAGCGAATCTGAAGAAGTCTTTGACTGAAGACACTGTTGTTGAGTTACTGTGTTGTGAAGAGGATGATGAGGTTCTCCATGATAATTTTCATTTACCGAACCATCCTCCTTTGGACAATCAACTTAAGAGACTTCATATCAGTCTCCAGAACAGAACTAGATCTCCTTATCAATCTGTTCAAACTTTTGCTTTGATGCTCCGCCCCCTTCAGGTGACTGCAGGTGTGATCACACTCTCCACAACAGATTTATAAACGATCTTCAACATCTTGCTGCAAACATTGAAGGATCTAATCTTCCTGAGGAAGTCCAGTCTGCTCTGTCCCTTCCTAAAAACAGCATCACAGTTGTGTCTCCAGTTCAGTCTGTTGTCCAGGTGAACATCCAGGTATTTATACTCCTCCACCACCTCCACCTCTTCTCCCATGATTGAAATGGGTGTTGGTATGTTGCTGTTCTTCCTAAAATCCACAGTCATCTCCTTGGTCTTGTTCACATTCAAGATGAGATGATTGTTCGAACACCAGGACACAAAGTGATCCACCAGTTCTCTGGACTCGGTCTCTGGTCCATCACTGATTCACCAACAACTGCAGAGTGTTTCTGCAGATGACAGGACTCTGACCTGTACTGAAAGTCTTAGGTGTAGAGTGAAAAGAAATGGTGAGAGTCAGGGCTGGACTGGGACAAAACATCAGCCCAGGTGTTTGGACTAGAGAACGGCCCACCAGGTTTTATTGTTGTGACAGTAACGTACACTGTTAAACCTGCACCATCCCCCCATGCTGATATTCTAAGCAGTACTTAGGAGAAACCAAAAGGCTGCTTGGTCTCGTTAACCTCCTAAACTATCTACAACACATGGTGAAAATCTGACATTAAGACAAAATGAGAGATGAGACATGATCATTAATATATATTAAAATTAATAAATGACTGATTTAGTAATATTTTCATAAACAATAGCTTCAGGGCAAAAGCTGGCTTCAGAGGTCTGCGGCAATTTGCATCTGGTGTGAACCACACCATTGGTCAGCAAGGGCACCAAATGGAAATGGTCTCTGTTCCGTGCAGCTTCGCAGCTCTTCCACACCCGGTGTAAACCAGCCTTTACCTGTATTAATAGCACCTGTTTAAACTGGTCATCTGCATAAAAGACACCTGTCCACATCCTCAAACTGTCCACTATGGCCAAGACCAGAGAGCTGTCTAAGGACACCAGGGACAAAACAGTAGACCTGCGCAAATCTGGGATGAGCTGCTCCACAACAGGCAAGCAGCTCAGTGAGAAGAGATTGTTTGTACAAATATTAAAAAATTAAAGAAATGGCTTCCAGAACATTTTCAATGGAGTAGGACGTGTTTCTTCCTTCCTTCCTTCCTTCCTTCCTTCCTTCCTTCCTTCCTTCCTTCCTTCCTTCCTTCCTTCCTTCCTTCCTTCCCTCCCTCCCTCCATCCATCCATCCATCCATCCATCCATCCATCCATCCATCCATCTGTCCATCTGTCCTTGGGTGAGAGGCCACCCTGGACAGGTCGCCAGTCTATCATGGGAGACACAGACAAACAACCACTCACACCCAGGGACAATTTAGAGTCACTAATTAACTTCTTGCATGTTTTTGGACTGTGAGGGAAAATGGGAGTCCCTGGAGAAAACCCACACATGCACAGGGAGAACATGCAAACTCAATGGAGAAAGGTCCCAGCCTGGATTCTAACCCAGGATCTTTTCACTTCAAGGCAACAGTTCTACCAACTGCACCACCGTGAAGCCCCATATTAAATGGGCGAAATGTCATTCAGATGCAGCTGAGGTCTAGCCTTCATGCCACGACCTTATCCTCAGGTGAACAACCGATGCCAGCTGAACCCGTCTTACTCAGGCTAACCCTGACATCGCCGACCTGAAGCTTGAGTTGCTGGCATCACTGAGAAAAGACAAATATTTTTAATATATGACATGATATTTTTAAGAAGGAACTCCAAGAGTCCCTTTGGAGATGCTCTGTCAACTATCAGGCTTGACCTGCAAGCTGTGAAAGCACAGTAAGCGAAGAATAAAGCTGTTACAGATGCTAATGTGGCTACGCTGAATAGTACCGTGAGGGAGATGGAACATGCACTCTCCGGCTGTGCTGATGACATGTTCAGATGAAAGTTGTTATTGCTTCAATGTTTACTTTCACTTCATGATAAGACTCTGGTCATTTCTCATAAGATGAAAGTCTTTTGAAGAGTGAACGAGTGAATATGTGTTTTTATATGTTTACTTTCTTCCTTTAAGCTGCTGTACTTCATTTAAATGTCTGGAACAACACAACTTGCTCATGCAGTATATCATCAGCAGTATTAGGTGTACTGTGTTGCAAAGTAACGTGTTACAGTAATTATATTACAAATATTGGTAACGCAGTAATGTAAGTCGTTACCTTGGTGACGCCTGTAATATCTCACTCATTATAAAAAGAAACCTACATTCGTTTCTTGTGTTACAATCAACTGGGGAGAAAAGAGCTCCAAGGACGCCTTCGTTTCCATACGCGATGATGCTGCTACGGCACGTACGCAGTCACATGGAGGGAAGCGAAAGAAATAATATGGCAGAAGTGGAAAAAACTTCTGTGGTTTACCCCAAGATCAGAACGACTTCTACCGGGTTCAGATGTTGCCATGAACGCCTCAACCGGTAGAGACTGTGAGGAAGAAGCTGCAACATGGTCTAGTGACCGCTGTGCACATGTGTTACACTAGTTATTACAGCATAACAAGACCCAGGCTACTTGTTGTAGCCATGTTGCAATTTTCTCCTCACAGTCTCTGTGGCTCCAGCCTTTCTAATATCTTAGTTTAAATATTGAAAATTTATGCCTCTAATCATGGAAATTTCTGAGTTTTCTTCTGTAAATTTGTGGCTTTGCAACATCAGAGAATATGAGCAATTTTTCCTGGAACAAATATAATCTCAAAATTGAAGTTTTATGGGTGAAAATTTATCCAAAATATTATTATTTTGTCTACAATGGCTCAAATACTCCTTTGTAGTATCTTGAGGTTATCATAGTTCTTGTCAGCTGTCTTTTTATTTGTAATTTGCACAAGTTCACCTTTGGAGTACTACAAGTTCTACAGCCCACTCAGTTATGAGGTCATCATAAGTTTGCAATTGTTCATTGCACTTATGTAGCAGCTGTTTTTGCTTGTTTTTCATATATTTTATCAAAGAAGGGTAAAAAAAAGATCTTGGTACCATCATTAAAAGAAAACAATATTGCTTGTCCTTTTTTGGAAACAAAAGTAATCAGAAAGTAGTGTAACTAAGTTACTTTCAGAAGTGAGAAACTAAGTGGTGTAATATATTGTAACGTTCACACACTCTCAGGAAGCAGGTCTTTTTTGTTTACTGCCTTTATTCGCTGTAACAAACAGTGGGCTTTTTTTCTGTATCTGTTTACTTGCGCTCAACACATAACACACTTCCTCTTTCCCAGCAACACTAGTGGTACAAACACAGTTCTCCCTTAAAGGGCCAGTACAGTGCAAACTAGAACACATAACATTCAGGACTCATCAACAGCCAACATTAACAAAACAGAACTAGTTTTTAAGGATCATTACACTATTACTTTTTTAAAGTAACTTGCAATGTGTAACTAGTTACTTATTTGAGTAACTTCCCTAACTCATCAGGATCGACTGTCTTTTCACTCTTCATCCTCTATAATAACCTCCTAACTTCACCTCTACTAATGCAGCTAATGTCAAAAAAATGTCTCCTGTCATTTTGTGTTATATTTTCAGTTTTTGACTCATTCTGTTGAATGTATTTTTTATTTGTTTTTGTCTTTGCAAAGTAACACCTTGTAGCCCCCAACATTTCTCCATTAGGACACTAAATTTTAGTGATTTGA
This sequence comes from Pachypanchax playfairii, assembly GCA_006937955.1. Lineage (NCBI taxonomy): Eukaryota > Metazoa > Chordata > Actinopteri > Cyprinodontiformes > Aplocheilidae > Pachypanchax > Pachypanchax playfairii. The sequence continues at coordinate 100,731 of SSNP01000197.1, read as the reverse complement.
TAACAGAACATTTGCAGACTAAACTTGTGATACCTTCAGGTGACGGGACAGTGTCATTGTCTTCCTGAGTATGGAGGAAGACAATGTGATGAATGTGGAGAAAATCATTTTGGGAATCCAGACCTGCAGTGCATCTGTGAGTAAAAGCATTTACTTGAAGAATTTCAGACTCAGAATTCTGCTTTTTTTACTGAAATTCACAGTGTTTTTCTCAGCCTGTGACTGTAACCTAGAGGGAACAGACCATCCATCATGTAACCCTGGAACTGGTGAGTGTCTTTGTCGCACTGGCGTCACCGGTATCTTCTGTGATGAATGTGCCCCGGGTTATGACTTGGAGTTTCCAGCCTGCAAGAAGTGCCATCCATGCACCAGCCTGTGGGCTGAAAATGTCACTGATGTCCAGAAAGCTACTCAGAGGATGAAGACTTTGATCCCTTTTCATGGCAACAGCCAACATCTGTCAGATAGTCGCAACTGGCAACGAATGCTAAACATGCACTCTAAGCTGGACACCCTCAACAATCTGACAAGTCTCTCTCTACAAAAGGAAGAGAAAATAGAGATACTTTACCTGAGGATCAGGTAAGTTTGGTGTTTTTGTAGGAAATATCTGTGGCATGTGACCCACAGTGTTTAAAGTAGAATTAAAATAATAGTTCTGTTTTTGTTTAACTCTTGTAAGGTTTTAAAACTATCTTCTCTACAGGAAGCTTAAAGTTACTGTGGACACTAACACCATTGTAATTGATCCATTGCCACTCTTCCACACTGAAATTGACAACATCCATATGGAGTTTCAAAATCTGCTGACAAACCTCAACAAGAAACTCGTCATGGACTCAGACAAGACGGAAAAGCAGCATTTAGAAGGTACAGAGAAAAAATATGAACATGATGAAAATGAAATGGTGGTCAGCTTCATGTTTACTCAACTTGTTTAAAATGAACCTATTGCAGAGTTGCTGAATGAGATCCAGAAGCTACATACAACCTTTTTATTCAATGAAAATAGGCTGAAAAGCTCCCAAAAAGTTATTGAGAATTCCATGGACACGAGACAGAACCTTAAACACAAACTCAGAATGTGTACAGGTGGAGGAAATCTAGCAGCACTGGAGAAGGAGGTCAAAGAGCTCAGCTTGGTCAGACTCAAACAAAAGGTTAGAGAATCTTCAGAACACTCTCATGCTCAAAGTAAGGATTTGCTTTTATGTTTTGAAGCTGCAGATTGACTGTTGTAATGTTGAACCACTGAGTGGCTGAATTTTTCTCATGGATGGAGCTTCTCAAACACAAATATGTCTGTGCCAAATTCTGAAGTATCAATGACATTTGTACCACACCATGCACTTTGCAACTGCTCTTTAAAGTGCTCTAAAGTGCACTCATTAAGAATAATGAAAGATGTTCATAGATTATTTGGATAAAATTTAGCACAATGAAATACTGTTGCTTCTAGAAATTTACTGTTACTTCTCACTTTTCAAGATGAGTGGTGCAATCCGATGCAACAGCTTGGCAAAGGTGTTAAGGTTCATCCAGAGGTACACCATGCAGTCACCTTTTGACTCCTGGTCCAGGTCAAGGAACAGAGTCTATGGCTGTAGAGGTTCTGCCTCTGGATCCATGGCCGCACCCATCAGCATCTTCTCTCCATGTTCTTCTGCTGCCTCACAATGAAAGCAGCAGTTACAACTACTATATCTTCTTCCTCTACATCCTGCAGCTACAGCTGGAGTCTTCTCTGCATTATTGCTATCTTGAAAAGTTTACTAGTTACCTTTAAGTTAACTTTTCCACAAATTCCCATACAGATATGATGATCAAGACATACAAATTGGAAGTTTTTTTGATAGCCACAACTTCTATACCCTTGACAAAATGTACCAAAGCCACAGGGTCTTCTTTTCACTGACCTAAGAATGCTGTAAGTTGCACACACTGGGTGATGTACAGTCATCTTATGACAACAATTGTCTTAAAATGGACATCAGCAGACTGCAGGAAAGTTTCAACCCTTATAAAGAACATAAGAACTCTACAGCCAGTGTATGACAGAAAATAACACCATTTTCTCAAAGATGCCTCAAGTTGCTTTTACCAACTTCCTAAAAGGGCTGTAGGAAAAAAATCTCCCCCCCTCCACAAATGTTTATAAACTCCAGATCTTGTAGGAACTGGGAGATTTGAATGAACCATATATAAAAACCTTTGTGACCTTAGCTTAAAACAGGCTTGTAATCTAAGTAACTCATTTGATTCATCATTTATAAATATAACTGAATATCATCAGTGGAACAGTGGAAAATGCATTTTGAACTAGAGAGCTACTAATCTAATATTGCTATATGCAAAAGGAAAATAAGGGATTCCTGTCTTGTCTTCCAATGATGCAGATTTGTGGAGGACCAGATTGTTCAGCATGTGGTGCAAGTCAAATCTGTGATGGAGCTTTTGCTGTCGTTCAGAAAGTTTCTGAGATGACGAAGAGAGTAAAGGAGAAATTTCTCAAACTCACATCTAAACTGCGGGAGTCCCAGAACAAGGCAGGTTTACACTGATAATCCCGGTAAGATTTTTCCACTAAAGTTGTTCCAGTTCCAAAGTTCAAGAGAACTGTATGGGAAAACATATGGGAAAGTGGCCCAACAGGTTAACGTAGCTGGTGAGTCCCACTTGAACCCTCAAAATCTTGAAACCCAACTGACAGAGTTGAGAGAAAAAGTATTGTGGGGTTTATATGTTTAGGGCATAAAAGCTGGCTTTTAGGGTGCATTCACACCAGCCCTGTTTAGTCCACTTAAATTGAACTCGAGTTCCCATGTCGAGAAAGTCCAGTTCATTTGGGGAGGTGTGAACGGGCAATTAAACTCTGATTCATACCAAACAAATAAGCTTAGCTTTAAAATGGCATGGGCCACGGTATCAAATGCCTTTTATCAGTATAAAAGTATGCAGTATAAAATCACAACACTTAAGCAAACTTTATTTCAGATATATATAAAGACCAGTGGAAATTTTGATGTTCTTAAAAAATGTTCAACTTAAAGATAAGTTTATGATGGAACCTTATGTTCAAGAGTCCCTTCCATTAAAATCAGTTTTTCTGAGGTTTCTGTTGAATATTTTAGCTCCACAGGTGTTCTTACCTTCATAGTGGGTGAAAACAGGTCAACAACTTCTCTTTCAGTTTTAATCTCTCAAACTACACAGGTGGTGATAAAACCAGAGTTCTCCTGAGTTCTAACGACCTGTATCTGTTTCATCACAACTCCTTTGTTCGTTAGTATTCATCAGCTCCCGCAGTTGAAACCACACCTAGCATGCTGCTGGCTAAAAGCTGTTAGCATAAGACGTAACAAACAGGAAGACACAACGTCTGATGTTGCCATGCACAGCGGGGCAGGAAACAGTATACCTTGCTCTAATAGGCTAGTTTGTTAACCAATCTGAGTCCAGCAAACAGTGTTAAGTTTGTTGACTAAAATATTTCGCCATAATTTTAGTCACAAATATATTTTTGCGGACGAAAACGAAACGAAAACTAAAATTTATGGCCCTATTTGAGACGATTATTATAACTAAAATAATGTTGATTTTCGTTGACAAATAAAAGACGACACGAAAATAGACAGTGACGAAATCCAATCAGAGGAAGAAAGAAAGATGCAGAGAGGAATCAATCAAAAAGCTAACAGCTGTGGCTACTGTGAAAAGAACCAATCAGAGCTCGGCTTATTGAGCGGTGAGCAGAGGCTTCCATAGTTGTTTGAGATGCTCCCGGGAAAACGCCAGATGAAGTGTGGAATGGTAAGAAAATGTCCATACTATATTGCAGTTGTTAAATTAGTACTTCAGAAAATATACTTATTTTAGTTGAATAAATCTACAATTGATTTTAGTCGACTACAACTGCCACATATTTTCGTCGACTAAAATTAGACTACAATTAAAACTAGTTTAGTGACTAAAATTGAAAAGAATTTTAGTCAAAAGGCTATGACTAAAACTTAATTAAAATTTCTTGCCAAAGTTAACACTGCCAGCAAATTCGAATAATGAATATGAACGAGCTGCTGACGAAGCAGTCGAAGCAGCATGACGGAAGGAGCTGGAAACACGAATTTTAATGCAGCCAGATTGAAAGGTCTGTTAATAAGTGTTTCCTAACTTTTTTTAGATATAAAATGTTTCAGCTAAGATCGATTGGTCTGTCTGTCTGACTGTCTGTCTGTCTGTCTGTCTGTCTGTCTGTCGTGCAGTACAGTACTTCCTTTTATTGAGAGCAACAAGTATATCATTTAACACTGTTGTAAATGCAGTACTATGTTTTTTCCTAAAACCTGATTGCAGACTTGAAAGAAGCTCCTTTGAATATAAACATTCTTTAAGTTGATCACAAATGAGAGAATCAAGGATTTTTGGCAAAACATACATTTTAAATTGGCCTATAGTGCCTATAGTGATTCAGACAATTGAGGGCCTTATGTACTTGCTGCATGGTAAAAGGTACAAAATGAAAACAATCTCAAGAAAACATTAGATAATTTGTACAGGGAGCATGTGAAACACCTCCTGTATAGTCAAACAAAGAACCAGATGCCACAATATTCTTATTAAAGCAGTTTAAGACTTCAGTTCTATCATATACTGGGACCGAGTCTTCTAAAACAAATATTGGAAGAGTCTGAGAGGTTTTGCTTACAGATAATGATTTAATAACTTTCCAGAATTCTTGTGGAGTATTAAGATTCTCATCTGTTAGGGATACGTAATATTCAGATTTTGCTTTTTTGAAAAGAGAGGCATTTATTCTGTAGGTGTCTAAAAGTGGACCAATCACTAACAGAGTCATGTCGTCTAGCTTTGGCCCATGCCACATTACGCTAATGAATAATATTAGACAATTCTGGAGAGAACCAGGTATTTTCTTGTCCCTTCACCCTGAATTTACTTATAGGAGCATGTTTATTTTCAATTGTTTTCTAAATGTTCCTTAAAGATTGTCTCCAATTAACTAAAGATAGATGATAGGCTTGTTCATTAAACTTCTTGAGGTTCCTCCTAAAAATAATACGAGACTTACATTTAGTAATTTCTGTGTCTCTGCAAGCTGCAACAACACAATGGTCACTTAAAGCAGAACTAAGTAAGTTTTGCTCTCGCTCTCCCCCTACTGGTCCCCTGTGAAAGCTCACTGTCGTAACGTTCCCCCGCCGCCGCCGCAGAACCCCCCCCCCCACCCCCTCACCCCCCGCCGCCGCCCCCCCCAACAACAACGCGCAGAGAACGCTTTTGCAAGAAGAAAGAAAAACAAAACCAAGAAAATGTCTCGACAGGTGAGTATTACTGTCATCTTTGCGCTCCTAAGGGTGGCGTTGCTAACAACGGCAAGGGCTTCATGCTTGTATTTATGTACGTGAGTGTGAGTGCCGTAAAGCAGGTTTGTTCTCGCGAGATTAGTCGGGTCCGATCCACTGAAAGTTGCAAGTGCTGCTTTCAGGACACAGACCCCGGAGGGAGGGGAGGGACCCACGAATCACCCCGCCAAGTCCTTGTTTACCCCCACAGGGACTCTAGAAAACATTTATTGAGGTGAAAAAACTTACTTAGTTCTGCTTTAAGTCATTGTAGAAAATTCCTAGAGGTGTAAATTTATAAGGAACATTTGTGAAAATTAAATCAAAGTTGACTTCTCAAGATTTGTAGGATTTAGCCTGGTTGGTTGATCGATCAACAGGCAAAACATTTTCAGAGCCACAGAATGATTTGAATTCATCAGAAGCTGCAATTAAGCAATCCTAATTAAAGTCTCCTGCCATTATGAGCTCTTTATAATTTAATTTTCAAAGAAAATGCTTTACGGACGATAATGCTTCATTGGTGACTGATGGAGGTCTATAGCAACCAACTACCATTATAAAGAGAGATTTAGCTATTTTCACATCCAATGCCAAGTACTCGATTTGCTTACAAATAGACTCAGACAAAACAATTGAGGCATCAAATCTTAATTTAACATAAATGGCTACACCACCACCTTTTTGGGCCTGTCAGTACTATAGACATTATATCCAAATATGTTAATATCATCGTTTGTAATAGAGTTTGTCATGTTTCAGAGATAATCAAAATGTCTGCATTTGTTGATATAACCCAAACTTTAACCATGTCCATCTTGGATAACAAACTGTGCACATTAAGGTGAACAATTTTTAGACCTGACATTGATTTAAAATCTGCAGGAGTCTGACTATATTTCAGCTCAGGTCCAGAGTTAGGTTGCACATTGCTAGAAAGGAGTAAACAATCGTCAGTCTTTGTTTCACTTTACAGTTTGAGGCTGTCTTTTTGTATGTAGAAGCCACGCAATACTTTCCATTAAGTGAGAAAGTCAAATCAAATAAAACTTGAACATTTGAAGTTGAGGTAATTCCATATAGATAGTCATCTTTGTTTGTTCAAGAAAATTAGTGAAGCTAAAATGAGTGTCCCATGAACATATCACATGGTTATGGTTACTCACCCAGAGATTCTGGCTTGGTGATGGATGGTGATGATGCACTATTATTTCATTTCTCATTCATGATATAGTGTTTTATATCAGAAGATAGAGACTTGTCGTTTTCTTTTTCAAAGACAGAAGTTGATTGACCAACTGTTGTGTCAGCAGCAGATAAATATTTGATGTCTGTAGGTTGTAAAATCCCAGAGCTGAATCAATGATAATCTGTAGAAATCTGTGAATAAAACAAAAATAAATCTTATAATTGTTT
>SSNP01000197.1:68952-91452 GCA_006937955.1 Pachypanchax playfairii | reverse complement strand
CAGCTGCTTGTGTTGAAGACTTGGCAGCCTTGCAGACTCACATGTGATTCTTTATGGAACCAGGAAGTCTGGACGTGGAATATTTATTGTAAACAACAGCGTTTTTAAAGTGACAGAAACTAGAGACCACCCTGCTGACTGAGATCCAAATCTGTTACGATGTAACTTTACTTTCAACATCCGTCGGACATTAGACTGTTGTTGTTGTATGAGTATTTACCTGTAACATTCTTACATATTGTAACTTTAATGTGGTGGGGGAGTTTGATCCTGGGGCCTATGTTGTTTGGGACAACTTTGCCTCAGGTGATGGGTCAGACTAAGAATGGTTCAAGTACTCTGATGATACTAGACCAGGGGTGCGTGAGCTGCCACTAGGATGTGCATGAGATGAAAAATGTATTGGCAAAAAAATAAAATGGGAATAATTACACAATTACAGTGTTTTTCCACTTATAATAAAGATGTGTGCTTCCTGCATCTGATCTGAGCTTGGGAGCGTGCACATAATTTTGTTACAGTGTTTCAGATTAATGCAAATGCAAGAGTGCATTGTTGTGATCATGATCATCTTATTACATGTGTGTTTTAGTCATTTGAGCATGATTAAACATGCTGCCTTTAAAGTAAATAAATAACAACTTTCTTTCAACCACTTGGGATTGTCATCAGGAGACACTGTGTCAGTTTTCATAGTTATGCTGATGACACACAGCTTTACATCATGTATCTCTTGATAACTTGGAGCCTGTAAATTTTCTTTTAAACTGTATTTTGGATATAAAAACTTGGATGGCAAAGAACTTTTTACAGCTCAACCAGGGCAAAACTGAAGTTTTAATTATCGGTCCTGAAAACAAGAGAGAGACCATTTTACCAAAACTGCCGAGTTTTAAACCTCTCTGTGTTGAAAAACCTGGGCTTCCTTTTTGAATCTGAGCACACATAAAAAATACAACAAAAACAGGATTTTATCATCTAAAAAAATATTGCCAGAGTCCACCCATTTCTCTCTTCTATCAGCATGGAGGTGCTGATTTTACTCTCCAACTTCTCCAGAACTCAGCGGCTTGTGTTCTGACGAGGACCAGAAGACGGGAACACATCATACCAGTTTTAAAATCGTTGGAAATGGTGTTGTAGCGTTATGGAGACTCATATAGATGTTTCACATTCTAAAGGATTTGATCTGTAACTCTTTAAATATTGAGATAATAGATTAATCCACTCCTCCTTGGCTCTGTGTTTATAAAGTCAGCCAAACCAGGATACACTGGTTTGATTGTTCATCTTTATTCTCTTATTTTGAGTTATTCAATTCTTTTTTCCACCGTCATCGTATTTCATTATGTTTCCTTCTTCATAGATGAGATGGTTCCTCAAGAGGACATTGAGAAAATGGCCAAAGCTGTTCTGAGTATCCTGTTTCCACGGTCAACTGCTGAGATCCAGTCACTTATTAATGATATCAAAAATCTGATAAACAATGCAACCAAATTCCAAGATATTATGGAGAAGCTACAGAAGAAAACCAAGACTGCACAGGAGCTCCAGAGAAAGGCTCAGACACTCAAGTCAGTGTGTAAATGGTAAAATGGTAAATGGTGGTGGACTTGTATAGACACATCTCTTAAGTCAGATGACTCTGAAAGTTCTTCACACTACAGTCTGTTATTCACCCATTCACACACACACTCACACGTTTGGTGGTGATAAACTACACACATGTTGTAGCTACAGCTGTCCTGGAACACACAGTGACAGAGACAAGGCTGCCAGACACCAGCACCAAACAGGCGGGGGGGTTGAAGTGTTTTACCCAAGGACACAACACCCAAGCAATCTTTTTTTCCAGGTGAAGCGGGGATTCAAACCGGTTACCAGACGACCCGCTCTACCGCCTGAGCCACAGCGTGTAAAGACACAAACTAACTGCTGACTGAGCAGCAAAGCATCTGTTAACACAAAGATCATAAAACACAACCACAAACCTGCACAGACAGTAAAAAAATGTTTTTCCCCACACAATACAGATGTATAAATAGAAATTTCCTTTGTAAAATTTAAAATAATTAAAATTACAATTACTATTTAAAATGCATGTCATCTTAAAATGAAGTGTAGAAGAAGTACAGAAGAACATACTGTATATACTGTATGTGCACCTAGCTTGTGGCCTGTATACATCATCCATTCACCACCTGCTCTGCACTTGAAAATCCCCAGGATCCTGTTTTATTTTTGTTTTTTATCAGTTCCTGTTTGTTTGTTATTTATGTGTAACTTTATTGTGCTTATTGTGAATTCAAATTACTGGCGTTCTAATGTTATTTCCATGATCTATGTTATGATGACGGGGTTGTTAGTTCCGCGGTCATTTAAACTTGCTGGAATTTTTGGTCAAAATATTATAACATTTTCCCAACGTACTGTATCTGCTTCCTGGAAGTTTGCACTAAACTTTTTTGTTTCAGATTAATTCAAATGCAAGAGCACATGTTGTGATCGTGATCATTTTATTAGATGTGTGTTTTGGTAATTTGAGCATGATTAAACATGCCGCCTTTAATATAAATACATTTCAACCTCATTTCAACGCTAACAAAAAAGCTTGTGCCTTTTTTTAAGGTGTGGGGGATTAGGGGATGTCAACACAGTTGGGACATAGAAGGGGGTGTGCGGCTAAATAAGTTTGGGAACAGCTGCACTAGGATGAACTGAAAATGAAACTCAATGAGAACCAAAATGCACACTGATAGGTAAATAATAAGTAAAGATGCTTAAAAATAATATAACTAAGGAAAAACTGACAAAATAAACACCAAATCGCAAAACCCTAAAGCTTAAAAAAAAATCCCTGGTAATTCCTGGAAAAGCATACAATAAAAAGAAATAGCCAAAACCCATGACATGACACATTTAGTCATTTTTCACATAATCCTGAAATCAAAAGACACATCAGTAAGGTGACATAATGTCCTGCATTACATGAGACTGCACAGTATTTTCACCATATTCTCTCTGTCCCATGAACTGAGATAATGTCCTGCATTTTGCTCGGTGTTCGACAGTCAGTACTACTTGAAAGAGTTTTGTTAACATAGTTAACGGTTTTGGGGTGGCTGTGGCTCAGTGGTTAGACCGGTCATCTTCCAATCAGAAGGTTGGAGGATCGATCCCGGCTTCTACCACCACATGTTGAAGTGTCCTTGGGTAAGACGCTGAACTCCATGTAGCCCCCTGATTTACATATGGGGTTATGTAAATATGTGAATGTAAAACTTGTAGTGTGAAAGTGCTTTGAGTCTGAATGACTAGAAAACACTGTACAAATACAGAACATTTAACACAGCTTTTGTCAAAACCCTCATCAAAGGCTGTGATTGATGTCAATCAGACTGATCAAACCTGGACTGAATCTAACTCCTGTTTGGTTTCCTTTAGCTCTGTTTATTTAGGGAAGTTATGAAACAACATGCACTGACAACTAAACAAGGGTTTTGGTGATTATTAGAAATAATGAAGAAGAGGAAAAATGTAACGGCAATAATACCTGAAAAGTGCAGCATGAAGGAGAGGGACCAGTGCTATCTGGAGCAAATCCAAAATTTATTTTGAATGCAAACCAACCTTGAATGCAACCAGGTGCTCAGATAGAAGAATTTATGTAAAGCTGAATTCAAAAGCAAACAGTATAAAGTCAAAACGAGCATCTAAAGGTAAAATGTTGTTTGTTTGGTGAGTGTCACATGATATCTTGAGCCTCTGGTTCTGGATTTAAAAATCAGCTATTGGACAAAATCTGGTCAGATTCACTGTTGACAAAAACAGCCCAGAAACTCTTTAAGCTGAGTATTATAGTAAATCAAATGTTGACCAATACTTTGAATTTTTAAAGCTTAAATGTCTGTATGATTTTTGATGTTTAACATTTGAAATCTTTTTTGCATTTAAATGTCTCACTTTGTCCCACAAAAAATGTATTTTTTCTACATATTGTTGGTTTGTGTGTGGTCATACTGCACACCAGAGATAAACAGAGTTGAATGCAATAGACTTTATTTTGTTGCGAGATAATCATAAAGAAGTATTTTTTTTTTGTTTCATGACTGACACTGTTTTGTTCTTGTCCAGGGAGCAGATTAAAGCTAATGATGTTAAAGAAGTCAGCAGAGACATTTCTGCAGCAGATGGAGCTCAGAACAAAGCCAACATCAACTTAAAGGCAGCGAGTCAAGATAAAGAAGAAGCCAAAGACCAAATCCAAGATGTATATTTGAAAACTTTGTTTATTCTGACACCAGTTCAGTCCTGTGAGTTGTTAAAAGTGGTTACAAGCTGATTCTTTTATTTTTCAGGCTGAAGACAAATTGAACCATCTCATGATAAAGCTGTTGAATCAGTCAGAAGATCTGCAGAAAGAGATCAACTCTCTGGAAAGCACAAATGTGCAGAATACAGAGAAAGTCAAAAAGGCCAAAGAGACTGCAGATTTGGCTTTAAACAAAGTCATTCAAAATGTAAAACTTAAATAATTCAAAGAAACAGAGTTACATCAGAAAGTATTTCTGTTTTCATTTCTGAAACTTTAACATACATCTTTGTTAGAATGTCTAATCACATTGGTATCAACTGTTGGGCAATGTTAAAGGTGTCAGCTGATCAGTTTGTATTTTTTTCTTTTGTCATCTTTCGAACAGGAGTTGCAGGATGTCAGGAAACAGTTTGAGATTTTAGGACAAAAGCATTTAAATCGAACATTTGAGGACAAAGGTGCAGATCGGCTAAAGGAAATCTTAAAGGAGGCAGAAGATGTGCAGAGACAAGTGGAGGGCAAACTCCAACAGATACAAGGTTAGAATGCTGGTTTTATTTGCAATATTTAGGCTCACCCCTTTATATCCCAACTGTGATAAATGATAGCTGGAAAAAATAACCTTAACATTCAAGTATAACACAGTTTATTTGATTATTTAAAAGAAACCCTATAATCCCCTCCAAGTAGTACTTGGCGAAAGTGGAAAGAAAAAACGTCCTGGAAGAACATCTGACAGATCCAGATCCATAGAGGTCTGCTGTTTGTCTTAACAGGACATAATGAGAACATTGACAGCTATCAGAGGAGAGCAGTTGTTTGTTTTTGGTTTGGAGACAGTATTTCAGAATATGTAGAAATTGCTGAGAATGGGGGATAAGTCTCTCTGTTGACCGTTTTTATATTAAAATCACCTTAACCTCTTAAAGGTCCTGTATCCTGCTATTTTACAGCTTTCAACATGTGCAGTAGACACGTATGACAAAATGTTACTGTTGGCATTATACAGTATTCATTTGTCCTGAAATACAACTTACAGTGAGGGAAATAATTATTTGACACCTTGCTGATTTTGTAAATTTGTCCAATAACAAAGGCATGAAAAGTCTCAGAACAGTATCATTTTAATGGTAGGTTTATTTTAACAGTGACAGATAGCACATCAAAAGGAAAATTGAAAAAAATATCTTTAAATAAAAGAAACTGATTTGCCTTTCATTGCGTGAAATAAGTATTTGAACCCTCTAACAAAAAAGACTTAATACTTAGTGGTAAAACCCTTGTTTACAAGCACAGAGGTCAAATGTTTCTTGTAATTGATGACCAAGTTTGTGCACATTTCAAGTAGCTCTTGAACATATTGTAAAAAGTAGTGGTGCAACGGATCAAAAAACTCTTGATTTGGATCGAATCACAGTTTTGAGTCACGGATCAGATAACTTTTTGTATCAGCAGAAAGAAAAAAAATGAAAAGACATAACTTTGCTCCCCATTTATTTTGTAAAACACTTAGGTACTCAACACTCATTAAATAAAAACATTTAATTTAAGAAGTCAATCCAATGCTTAAATACATTTTTTAATCAAATTGATTCTCACTGAAGGGTGTTTGTGACGGAATTTCATAACGTGGCTCAAACATGTTCAGCATATGTTTAAAGCCCTTGATTTACACAACAGAGTCTGGCCTCATGTCTGCAGCTATTTCACACCGATAGCATTTGTTATTACTTTAGCTCGGTGGGATTGTGCCGTTAAAGGCTGTTTAAATGTTGCGGTGATTAGTGGATGTTGCGTTGTGTTGGATCCTGTCACTGACACGCCAGGATGATGTGGCTTCACCGTCACTTCACCGCCCTTCTTCCGTCATCACTGTATTTTAAAGGGAAGCCAAAATGCTCCCATACATGTGACTTGAATTATACAGTTGGATTTTTAGAGCTCCTCTCCTCCTCCACTAGACATGACTACTGCTGTGCTGTTCTCTTTTGGATTGAACAGGTGGCGCATCTGTCCTCCATGTGAACACAACTCTTCATTTATTTTCATTGACCAGTCTGTGGACCATGTGCGTGCTGAACCATAGGGAGAGATCTGTGCAGATCACGGATCATTTATAAACCGCTGCACCCCTATGCTTAAAAAATTCCCAGATCCAGACGGTAATCCGGATCACCTCCAAAATCGAATCAATTGTTCTATGGGTCATTTCTGGCCTTTCCTAAAAATTTAATCAAAATCCATCCGTAAGTTTTTGAGTCATCCTGCTAACAGACAGACAGACAAACCCCGAGGAAAACATTTCCTGCTTAGTGGAGGTATCAGTTTTTTATTGTTTTTTTGCTGCTGAAAGAAGAAAGTCTAATCTTTATGATGGTGATTTCAGAATTTACATAGTCATAGGACAAAATATTCAGTGGGCCTTAAAAAATCTGTAAAAATGGTCAACGTCTCTGGCACTGAGGAGGGATAGAAATCTGAAAATGGCTGGCACTGTGTGTAGTAATCCAACTTGGCTTGGTAATTCTTGGAAAAAGACCCATGCTGTACATGCAATTTATAAATTCCTCCGTTATTTGATGTGATTTTTCATTCAATAGGTTAATATTAAAATTCCCACAGATGAAAAGTGACTTGTTCTGCATTATTGAAATTGTTAATTCAATCCATTCTTTGAATGTTTCAATGGTTGATCCTGGGGATCTATAAATACAACTGACAAGAATTAGATCTGCTTTTAAAATGTAACTCACGCTTAAGCAGTTGTATTTTGTACTTTCTACTAGCAAATCTCAATATTACAACAGGTTTAGCTTGCTTGGTTCTTTGTGGGAGGGGATGACATGCCTCAATATTGGTTTTGTCCACTGTGATTCCATTGGAATGTAGAACCTGATGTTCCATTGATTTTTCATCTTATTCATTCACATCATTTACATTTGTAACCACAGCTGTTCTAGCATATGATCTAGGCATTGTTTTAAGTTCTGTGTCAATGATATCATTAATTCTGCTGTATTGTTCCAACTCATCAACTCTGTTCTCTAACATTTTAATTATTTTGTCCTTCTCAGTGTTTAAGAGCTAAAAAGCTTTAACATCCTCTGCGAGTTTCATTATTTTTTTCAGTTGTTGACTAATAGCTGCCACTTCTTCTGTCAGCATTTCCAGTGATTTTTTTATTTCTTCAAAGTCCTCAGCAATTATAGGGTCATCAGCTTATTTTATGAACTAACGCATGATCAAATTCCCTTCTGAATATGTCTCAATTTTGAATAAGATTTAATGGATACTTGTCAGTTTTCAGGGGGGGAGTTCTGTTTATCATGAAAATACTCATGACAAATGTTTACATTGTTTAAGCAATGGAGAAGGTGGCATCATGCTAAAACTGTTGTAAGTTGTATGACAATTTGTACCATATGACCACTTGTCTTTATGGACCTGAATGTCACATCAAAATGAGGGAACATCAATATTTATCCAAGGGTCTGCCAGGTAGTGCAACAGGTCATTGGCACATGTGATGGCTTGGGAGCAGGTGCTGATGGCTGGTGGTGGCAGCACTGACACTAAGTCCTGGCCAGTCCCGATAAACACAGTTTACAACTGTGCCTGCGTTCCCCTACGTCATACACCCCGACAATCTCTATTTTTTTTTTCCTTCATCACTCTCCATAGTGATGGACAATCTATATATATATATATATATCATATGAAAGCTCTGATTCTCCTCTGATGATATAAACCATTTTGACATGCAACAACCACAGCACTGACACTAAAGCCTTTTTACAGAGAAACAAAGACTTCAAGAGTTAAGGTTTCTTTTGACGGCTTTCTACATGTACAACATCCATAATTTCTAGCAAGATGTTGGTCTCATTCGGTCCAGACAGTTCTAGGGAATATAGTCCAGTAAAATAATTAGGTCCACAACACAGGATAGATGCTCAAAGGTACAAAAAATGCAGAAAACGTTCCGACTTAAGATCAGCTTTGACAGTTTTTTTCATAAACTTCCACTGGCGATAACTACCTAAGATTTGAAGATAACACATGATTTAACCAAAATGGCCTCGCTTGTTGTTAATACACCTAACAACAACATTTTGACACTTGTATTTTCGGCATATGGACTACAAACTCGCAGCGAAAAGGAAAGATGGTGGATTCACTCTGTTTAGCTGGAAGTCCATGACCATGATTAAAAATGGTTGATGGTGTGTATTTATATAGAGCTTTTCTTAAGTCATATGACTCCCAAAGCACTTCACACTACAATCTGTCATTCACCCATTCAGACACACAGGCTATGTCTCAATTCAGGGTCTGTATACTTCGAAGGCCGGATTTGTGGGCCTGTTACGTCACAGCGCCACAACCAGGCCTGTCTGAATTTGAAGACTCCTTCGAATGCAGCTGACAAATCCAGCCTGTGTTTCCCCGATTTTAAGGCTGGGTCCAGTGAATCCTTCGCTGGTCGATATATCTTAACATGCATTGAAGGTCAAACGGGAGATTTTTTTTATGAGCAATGGCGGACAGTGAAGCGAGAGCTGCACCCGGAGATGATTATACTTAAAACTACTTATGCTTAAAACTGTTAGATTTAGGGCTTTGATCATTTATATAAAATATTTGACAGTTATTACCTCCGCCAAGGAGGTAATGTTTTTATCAGAGTTTGTTTGTCTGTCTGTTAGCAGGATAACTCAAAAACTAATGGATGGATTTTGATGAAATTTTCAGGGAAGGTCAGTAATGACCCATGGAACAATTGATTAGATTTTGGGGGTGATCTGGATTACCGTCTGGATCCAGGAATTTTTTTAAGGATACAGACATAGTACTTTCTACAATATTTCCACTTGGCGGAGGTCTGTGCTCTCTGAGTGCTTTTCTAGTTTTTGGCTCATGTGGTATGTCCCGTATGCCGCTCCGTTCATTTTTGTTTTTTAATTGGAACTGAGTTTTATATTTTTTTTGGGACAAACGAAAAGACAGCAGCTTTTATAAAGCTCAGGGTTAGGGTTAGGCTAACCAAACAGGCACCAGACCTTCTGACCTCCAACAAATAGGCAGGATGAGTAAAGTGTCTTGCCCAAGGATACAATGGCCAAGTAATCTTTTTCTGGACGGAGCGGGGATTCAGACCGGTGACCCGCCAGTTACCAGATGACCTGTGGCTGAGCCAGGGCTACCCCATGACCTGTGACTATCTATCAATGAAGCCTGATGAGACCAACCAGCTGCAGAGATTACAAGCTTGTCTTAATGATGTAAAACGTTGGATGACGCTTAATTTTTTGCTTTTAAATTCAGACAAGACAGAGGTTGTGACTTTTGGGCCTGAGAATCTTAGGAACAAGTTGTGTAGTCAGTCATCAACGTTGGATGGCATTAATTTATCCTCCAACTACATTCCGGAATAGCGCTATAACTGGTGGCAGCTTGTTGGAGTAGCTCTGTGACTTAGCTAGCATTTGCTAGCATTTTTTTATTCTTTTTGAGTATTTCTTGATGGTTTTTTCTTCTGGAAATATTTTCTAAATACTTTTCTTCTGATTTGGGTGCTATGCTGATTGAGTTTTTTGCTGGATTTGTCACTTTTTTGCCACTTGTTATGATGCGTAACCATGGCAACAAGAGACTTGTTTACAAGTAAGAGCAGCTAACTAACATTTCTAAGGCTGAAATAATCCTCAAACTGAAAGTCTGGATCCCTGATGAGCTCAAAAGAAGAAGACATGGATGCAGAACAGGGGCAGAGTGAAGAGAGAGAAAGAGGAAGTTTAAACCTTCACTTCCATCAGTCATATTGACAAATGTGAGATCTCTTTGCTAACAAAATGGATGAACTTGAAACTCTGTTGAAATGCAGCATCATGTGTTTCACTGAGACATAGCTAAAGGGACATATCCTGGACTCCAGTGTGTCTCTGTCTGGCTTTCAAACAATACAGACAGACAGAGATTTGAAGAGGAGCGAAAAATGAAGAGGAGTTTGTCAGCTGATCACATCTGCAGTTACCTGTTGGGGGCGGAGCATCAGAGTATGTGACACGAGGAGGCTGAACAGATTGATAAGGAGGACTGATTCTGTCCTGGTGACTGAACTGGAGTCTCTTGAGTTGATTGTCCAAAGGAGGATGAAGAACATGATGGAAAACCCTCATCATCCTCTTCATAAAACAGTAACTCAACAACAGAGTGTCTTTAGTCAGAAGATTCTTCATAATCGGCTGCAGCACAGACCGTTACAGGAGATCCTTCCTGTCCACAGCTAGAACTCTCTATGGCTCCCTGAAGAATAACTGAGCTACAACAACACTTGAATTTCCCTTCGGGGATTAATAAAGTATTTTTGATTTGATTTGATTTGAACAAGAAGGTAAAGAACCTGGGTGTTATCTTTGACCAGGACATGTCCTTTAGTTCTCATATAAAGCATGTTACCATGACGACCTACTTCCACCTGCGTAATGTTGATAAAATTAGGAGCATTTTGAATCAAAGAGATGCAGAAACTTTAGTTCATGTATTTATTACTTCTAGACTTGATTATTGTAATTCATTATTATCAGGATGTTCTAATAGTGCTGTTAAAGGCCTCCAGCTGATCCAAAATGCTGCTGCCAGAGTTCTGATGAGAGTTAGAAGGAGAGACCATATTTCTCCTGTTTTAGCATCACTTCATTGGCTCCCTGTAAGGTCTAGAATAAAGTTTAAGGTTTTACTTTTGACGTATAAGGTCTTGAACGACCAAGCTCCAGCTTATATTAAAGATCTTATTGTTCCAGATGTTCCTAACAGAACACTTCGCTCTCAGACTGCAGGTCTGCTTGTAGTTCCTAGAGGTTCTAAAAGTAGAATGGGAGGAAGAGCTTTTAGTTATCAGGCTCCTCTCCTGTGGAACCAGCTTCCACTTTTTATCCGTGAGGCAGACACCTTGTGTAGTTTTAAGAATAGACTTAAAACTTTCCTTTTTACACAATCCTATAGACAGGGTTAGCTTGGGTTCTCCTGATCCATCCCTTTAGTTATGCTGCTATATGTTTCGACTGCTGGAGGACATAATGTCCACATTTCTTCACTCTGCTGTCTTTCTTTACTCTGGCTGCCTCTGAGGAGGGTGTATCTCACATAAACAAACGATGAAATATTCCCACTAGAACCATCAAATTGTTATTGTTTTGATTGTTACTGCTGCCATTAACTGTTTCTCTGTTTATCTTTCTATAGACATGACGACTGGCCTAAATACATCTGTGTTTGTCTGTGTCTCTTTCCTGTCAGCTCAGACCCCAGTCGGCTCAGGCAGAAGGCCGCCCATCCTGAGCCGGGTTCTGGTTCTGGTTCTGGTTCTGGTTCTGGTTCTGCTAGAGGTTTCTTCCTGTTAAAAGGGAGTCGTTCCTTTCCACTGTCTCCAATCGTGCTGCTCAGGATGGGGGATTGTGCTGAAATAACAATTCAGCCCAATCAGCTGGTTCCTTAGATAGAAAATGTTTTATTATTAATTGGTTGATTTTTCTGTAAAGTGCCTTGAAATGACTTTGTCATGAACTGAAACTTTATGAATAAATAAACTTGAAACTTGAACTAAACTTGACGTCATAGTTCATATAAACAATATAAACAAAACTTTTTACAAAAATATCTCCACAGCACATGGAGACAAATTTAAACTTTTTGCACTCCTAGACAAAATTGACTTCACAAAGCATTTAAGGGCTAAAAACGTGGAATTTTTATGATATGTCTCCTTTAAGAAATGCAGATGTTTCAGAGATCAGTGCTGTTTCTGTTGAAGGTTGAATATGGAACAATATATATTTTAAAAACATAATACCTCCACATGGTGTTTAGAGGGGAGCAGAGTGAAAGTACAGTATTTACTTTAAAAATTATATTTCAATTAAAATACAGTAAAGTATTTATTTTGCTGGGCACGATGTTGACATTATGTTTACATCTACCAGCCAATAGCAGCACCATTGCAGGTTACCTAATACAGTAAATAGTCTGAGGCTGGTACTGTGGAAGTGGGCGGAGTCAGTAAGTCAAGCAGCTGCTTCAGAGCCCTAGAGATTTCGTTATCCTTCTCAGAAGAGGAGCGACCAGAGAAGATCAAACACCAGAGTGAGTTTAGGTGAAGCTACAATAGATGGAGCCAAATGAAACATTTTCACTGGATCAAAACGTATGTAGAAAGGTTGAACCTGCATCCTGACAGCTGGAAACTTTGTTCTGTTGTTGCAACTGTAACATCTACACACTAGATGTTGNTGTGGTGTTTGTGTTCCAAAGGTCCTGTATCATGCTAAATCGTTTTGGATCTTTTAACCATGTTATGATTTTATTTCCTTATTAAAGCCTCCAGAGTGGTTTTTGGTTTAATACACACATTTCTCAGTAATCCTCCTGAATCCTGTCCTCTGAGCAGCTGTAAACCACTGACTAACATAGTGATGTAACAATGTTACACCAGAACCTGCCCGGCGTGTCCGTGATGCTTTAAGTAAACAGAGTGTTTGACTTCCTGGTCTGAGAATAACTTGAGAATATAAGTTATATTTCAGGACAAATTAAGACTATATTATACCAAAGGTAAGATTTTATCATGTGTCTATCACAGAAGTTGAAAGCTGTAAAATAACAGGATACAGAACCTTTAATGTGGTAACATGCTATTGTGTTTAGTCTAACATTTCTGATGAAGATTTGAACTTTTCAAAATCTATTTCTGCCAGATGTAGAGCTCAAGATTCAGCAGCTCTTCCTGATGAAGAAACATAAAGAAGGTGAAGTCTCCCTGCTACTGGAAATGGTGGATTCATTGCAACAGGAAATTGACTCAAAGGCTGAAGGATATGCCATCTGTACCTCATAAATGCTGCAGAAACCAGAAAACTAACAAAGTTTTGTTTTGTTTTACATCTTATGCTAAAGTTAATATTAGTCTTAATGTAACTGACTTTTCTGTGATAAACTTCTAAGTTTTTTTCTCAATAATGAATGTTACTATATATAATTTTGTTGCATTCAAATATACCCTGAATTACTTCAGTTTGCATGTTTTCTGTGTGTTGTTCTCTGGGTGCCCCAGTTTCCCCCAACCGACCAAAGACATGCATGTTTGATTAACTGGTAATTAGAAAATGATTCCAGGTGTGAGTGAGTGAGTGAGTGAGTGAGTGAGTGAGTGAGTGAGTGAGTGAGTGAGTGAGTGAGTGAGTGAGTGAGTGAGTGAGTGAGTGAGTGAGCGAGCGAGTGAGTGAGTGAGCGAGCGGGTGGGTGGCTCTGTGATGGACTGGCAACTTGTTCAGGTGCCACAACCTTCAAGCTGTTTTATGTCTTGTGTGGCTTTTAAAATGCAATACAGAAGAATTTGAAGATTTACTTGGAAAGTTTAAAATCATCTACTTTTTCCTTTGATGAACTTCTTGACTGATTGGATAAAGAAGATTATCTGGATCTGTTGGTAAATGAGAACTTTTTTAATAAGTTGTGGATTGGATCCAAATGGGTTAGGGGCTGAGGGGCTTGTGATGTCAGTTTTTGATGTCAAAACTAAATATTTTCAGATTACAAGAGAAATAAAGGAAATGAGCTCAGATAAACACAAACAGCTGTGTCTGTTGACACAATGAGATTCAAAGGGAATCAGATCTCTGTTGAGAAATTTATAGGATGTTGCACCCCCACACCACCTGAACCTCTGAAGACTCCATATGCATTGTGGGTAAAGACCAGACATGTGGTGGCCTGTATATAGTTTTTTTCTCTCTCTCTCTCTCTCTCTCTCACTCACACACACACACACACACACACACACACACACACACACACACACACACACACACACACACACACACACACAGACAGACCACCCCCTCAGTTGAAGCTCACCTGGAACAACAAATGCAGAGATCCTTCCTGTGTGTGTGTGTGTGTGTGGGGGGGGGGGGGGGGGGGGGGGGGGTCGATGTCAAGGAATGTCTTTGTTCCTAGGCATTTTTTTGTTGTTGTGGGGGTTGCTCATGAAAAGGATGATATTGATTTTCAGAGTGAAACTGAATGGATCTGATGGGTTTCAGATCTTTTTTATGCCCTTGTAATCTTTAACGTTCCGCTTTTATTGTTTATAAAGGGAAAAAAAGGACCAGGTTTTAGTGCATGTCTCTGAATGTCTGTTGAAAAAGTTTTGGGTTTTCAGCTTTGAGGATCCGCTCGGTTTTGCGGTCAATATTTAGCTACTTTACGGCTCGGTTCTGAACGGTTTTGTTTCTCACTGTCCGGATGTGGGTGTCAGTGGATCTCTAAAGGCGGAGCTTAGAAACCTCTGGGGGGTCTGCGGGTCTGCAGAAAACCGACGGCTGGAGTTGCAGCGGGGTTTAACGGTGCCACGGGATCATGTTGCAGCTTTGGCTCGCGGTGCTACTCGGTGAGTTCAATCGGTTTTATTCGGTGACCGAGTTCTGCGGAACTTCTCAAGACATTTTATTAAAGCGAAACTTTTTAGGATGTTGACTACAGATCAACTTCAGTTTTATATTTACATTGGGAAAATGGGTCAAATTTTCATTTTATTCTTTTTTTTAAATCTTCGACTTATTTTAACATTGATACACAGTGGAAACTAAAAATACTGTGAAGAAACCAAATCAATTCAGCTCTAAACCAAAAATGAACAGATGTTTTAAATTTGAAAACTAAAAGTTCAGGTGGAAACGAAATCAGAAAATAACTGATAAAATAAAAAGTTGAAGCCGCCAGAAACTTGAATTAGGCAACATGAATCGTTGAAATCTGAATAGACATCTGCCTGATGTGGAGAGACGCTGGTTCAATCACAGGTTCCTGTTCAGATCAGAAACTAGTAAATTAGTGTTCAGGTTACTGAGTTCACCTTAATGAATCTGCGGCTTCATTCTTGGAGGTTTATACTCCGAACCAGAATAATTCTTAGAAACGGGAACTCAGGGTTGTAGCTATGATTATTTTTAAAGGTGTTAAAAGTCCGAGTGACGGACTTTATTAATGCTGAAAATTTGAAGCAAAGCTTTTTTCTTCCGTTTGTGAGTTTGATTTGTTTCACAAGACTAAATCAGAAATTCAGTTTCATTTAACGTGTGACGCACAAACTTGGGTTTTCCAGATTTACTGGGTTGATTAGCTATTTTGATTGGAAATAGAATTACTACCCATGAGATTATCTCAGCTTGCAAGTTACATGCTAACATCTATGAGTTAAGGTAACTGTTACTATGGCGATACAACCAGTTTTGATCAAAGTTGGATAAGGTGTTAATCAGTCTACATGATGCAGCCTTCAACTCTAAATATAATCCTTGTTGGATTTCTTTCTAAATAAGAGTCTCTATTCTCAGCTCTGCAGGTATTCACCTGTGCTCATGAGGGTGGAGCCTCAGGGGGTGGGGCCCTGGATGATGTCAGCTTCCCGGAACTTAGAGATGTGTGCACTGAAGGCAGCTGTTACCCTGCAACAGGAGACCTTCTGATTGGCCGAGCCCACCAGCTGTCCTCCACTTCCACCTGTGGACTGAACCGCCTTGAGCCATTTTGCATTGTTAGCCACCTGCAGGTAAATAACGGCAGGTGAACAGGTAAAAAAAAGAAGCTAAAAACTGTTGTGGGGTTTGGTTTGAGAAAAACTTTGTAATGCAGACCACACATATTAGTACTCATCATCATCATCTTTATTTATAAAGCATGTTTAAAACGGCGATAATACCAACCAAAGTGCTGCACACTACAGTGAAACACCAAATGACTAAAAACAAGCAGCACAGAACAGATAAAACAGGAAAGAGCTGTAAAAACAAAACACATAACAAACGGGAATAAAAATGAGTCTTTAAACGTGTTTTAAAAGTGGAGAAGGAAGGAGCAAGTCGGACCATCAGGGGGAGTTGGTTCCAAAGCTTGGGAGCGTAGACTGAGAAAGCCCGCTCTCCACGGGTCTTGTAGCGGGGAGAAGGAACAAGTAAAAGGTGCTGCTCAGAGGACCTCAGGGAACGCGCTGGAACATAAGGGCATTACAGCCGTGTTAAATAAGAGGGGGTCATTTCGTGCAATGATTTAGCCTATATACTAACAGAAGAATCTTAAACTTAATGCAGTGCAGAAGCGGACTGGAAGCCAGTGTAATTTGGCCAACACAGGAGTGATGTGCTGCTTCCAGTCTGTACCTATTAGAAACCTTGCGGCAGCATTCTGCACCTGTTGAAGCCGCACCACCGAGGAGGAAGAAGCACCATATAAAAGTGAATTTGCATAGTCCAGACGTGACGTTACAAAAGCATGGACAACTGACTTGAGATGTTTCTTGTTTAGGACCGATTTTAGCTTGGCCAGCCGGCGGAGATGAAAGAAACAGGTCCTGACTACCTGATTAATCTGTGGGTCCATTTTGAGACACGAGTCGAGAGTGACTTCCAAATTTTTAATTGTAGGCTTTACCAGCGCAGACAGAGAAGGGGGCAGTGAAGGCTCCGCAACAGAGGAGGAGCAGGGAGCAAAGAAAATAGCCTCCAATTTGGAGCTGTTTAAGTGGAGGAAATTAGCAGAGAGCCAGGACTTGATTTCACTCAGGCAGTCAGAGGTTGCACAGGGTCAGAAGATTTTAAGGCTACATAAAACTGACAATCATCAGCATAGAGGTGATAATTCACTTGGAATTTCCTAAAAATGGCTGCCAGGGGTAAAATATATAGATTAAAAAGAAGTGGACCTAAAATGGACCCCTGGGGAACCCCATAGACAACAGGTGCCACTCTGGAGGCACAGTTACCCAGGGCAACATTAAAACATCTGTCATAAAAGTAGGAGCGGAACCACTCTAGGGCCGTTCCACGGATACCAATTAACTGCTCCAGGCGGTGTAATAAAATATTGTGGTCAAAAGTGGCAGATAGATCTAAAAGCACCAACAGCTCATGAGAGCCAGAATCAGAAGCACTGTAGTACTGGCAACATGGAGAAAGGCAGAGAAACTAAAGTTATTTGGATGAAGTTCAGGGCAGCTTTCTGTATAAACTGTCCTGACCCCCCAGGAAAGATGCAAAAAGTTCTTCCAAAAAACCCAACTGAACATTTTTTCTGCTTCTTCAGAACGTCTCACCTTCATCAGTTCTGATCCTGGTTTGGTTGTTCTAGCTTTTGAAGATATTGTGAGATCAGTATGAACTGACTCATTAATGTCACCAGGATCACTGATCCCCCCCCCCCGATCCTCATGAGAGTCGTTACCTGTGACTTGCGAGGTGCTGTAATCAGTTGTTGGTGGTGGAGGGGAGGAGGAGTTTGGTAGGATTTGGGTTGATGTACTTTTATGCCAGCATAGGGTGACAGGGAGTGAATGACATCATCCTACTTGCATACATTTTGTTTTATCTCTTAATCTGCTTAAAAATGTGACACTGTAGCAACTTAGAAAGAACTTTGCCTTGAACTTGGTTAGAAATGAACACACTGATTGTAAGAATATTTGTATATTTATGGCTTTTGGGCGCAATTTATTTTCTAACTTGCCATCATAAGTATTTTACAGCTAGTTATTTAACTAACCAAGATTTTGTCTAAATGATTGTGTCCACAAATCCTTCTAAACTGATGTAGTTCAACCAGTTGATTGTAGGAAACCAGTAAACAAGACTGACAAACAAAATCAAAGTTTTTCTTTTTCTGTGTAATTCATGAAACCTTTGGGTTTTGTCTTTGCTGTTTCAACAGTTCATGATGGTAATTTGTTTGAATAAAAGGAAACATGTTGCTGGTTTTATGAAATAATTTCAAACTTTGAATAAAAAAGTGTCCGATTCTCTAACAGATTTGAGGGTTCCAGTTTCCTGCAGCTCTTTCTGAGAGTTTTGTTAAATATTGAGTCTCCACTGTTTCCTGTGTAAGATGATCCCTCTGTAAGGAAACACTAAGCCCCAACTCCAGACAGTTGTTTATTCAGATGTTTCAGTGGACAAAACAAAAACAACTTTTTGAGTCAAAG
Organism: Pachypanchax playfairii; assembly: GCA_006937955.1. NCBI lineage: Eukaryota > Metazoa > Chordata > Actinopteri > Cyprinodontiformes > Aplocheilidae > Pachypanchax > Pachypanchax playfairii. The sequence goes on along the minus strand of SSNP01000197.1, from coordinate 73,108 downwards.
ATCCAACAGTTTTCATGAATCAGTCTTGAAACTAAAGTTCACTTTGTATTGTTTCCAGAACCTCCTGCTTTGTTTGCGTTATGTTTCAGTCTGAAAACACTTTAAACATAATCTGTGTGGCAGTTTGGATTCCCAGCTGCAGCCACTCTTCAGTCTGACTACTAAGAAATTCAAACCAAGTTTTGGATGACTGGCTGGTTTAGGTGATGGAATAATTATCTGCTGATCCTTATGATGATGGTTTCATGCCCAGTCCGCATATCAGAGTGCACTTGAGCAAAGCATTGAAACTCCAATTTTCCTTGAAGTCTGCATGACTGAGACGATCACTGTAAAAAACAGAGCATCTTATGCTGACTTGTGATGTGATGTTCTTTTAGTATTTAATAAAAGAGAAAGTAAATGCTTTTAGTTTCCAGTTGCTTAAATTGGTTAGAATTAAAGCAGCTATACAATTAGAAATTCAATGTCTTTAAATGTTGTGTAAAAGATTCAATTTGTTCTATAAAGTCTGTATGTAGTTTTTATCTCCACTAACCAACTGGGGGAATCTGAGGAATTTAACTCCCTGTTAACTATTTCTCCTCCCCCACTCTGTCTTTAATCAGGAGGAGAAAAAGTGCTTTGCTTGTGACTCAGCATCACCCTATGATGAGCTGGATAATCACACCAACAGCCATCGTATCGACAACGTTGTCACAACGTTTGCTCCAAATAGACTGAAGACCTGGTGGCAGTCAGAGAATGGTAAGCTGTGCTGTTGTAGACATAAATTTGATAAAAGAGCTGATTGTTCAGTGTGTCCCCTAGGATTTTTTTCTAGCTGTGGTGCTCAGATAGGAGGGGGGTGGGGGGGTCATCTCTGCATGCACTAATTTCCCTGTTCACTGGCTGGAAATTGGTTATAAAAAACAATAAAACCTGTATTTTCGATCACAACACTTAAAATAAAGAAAATATAGACTTGCTGCATAAGATTTACTGGATAGATGTTTAAACTGTTTAAATCACATTATAGGCCTATTCTATCCACAATGGATATATTACTGATTTGATAAGTAATAACTTACCAGTTGTAGAAATACAGATTTATTCTGACTAGACTGAGTAAACAGTTTGATCTGGACCAAGAACACTGTTAGTTTCTACCAACAGTCATGGTATAAAAAATGTCAGTGTTTAAAGCACCTTTTACACCGTCAGTTTGGCATTTCATGGTTAATAACATAGAATTTTGTGACAATACACACACAGGTGCGCACGCACACACACACACACACACACACACACACACACACACACACACACACACACACACACACACACAAGTGTGTTTTGGTATCCTTATGGGGACCGTCCATTGACTTCCATTAATTTTAGTAACTAGATTTATACCTAACCCAAACCCTTTTCCTAACCTTAACCATTACTGATCTATAACTAACCCTAAGACTAACTAAACCTCTATTCACACCATACCTATAAACCTAACCCCTAACCCTAAAAAGGGGATTCCCCCCCATGGGGACCAGGCTTCGGTCCCCACAAGAACCCTCGGACCCCAGAAAGATAGTAAAAGTCAGGAAACGGGTCCCCAGGAGGTCAGAAATACAAACCCACAGGTGCGCACGCACACACACACACACACACACACACACACACACACACACACACACACACACACACACACACAAGTGTGTTTTTGTATCCTTATGGGGACCGTCCATTGACTTCCATTAATTTTAGTAACTAGATTTATACCTAACCCAAACCCTTTTCCTAACCTTAACCATTACTGATCTATAACTAACCCTAAGACTAACTAAACCTCTATTCACACCATACCTATAAACCTAACCCCTAACCCTAAAAAGGGGATTCCCCCCCATGGGGACCAGGCTTCGGTCCCCACAAGAACCCTCGGACCCCAGAAAGATAGTAAAAGTCAGGAAACGGGTCCCCAGGAGGTCAGAAATACAAACCCACAGGTGCGCACGCACACACACACACACACACACACACACACACACATATTCATCGCCGCCTCTTTTTTCTCTTTCACTATGTATTAAGGTCATTAGTGGGACTTGATCGCTAAATTTGATAAGAAAAAAAATCTTTGCATTTTATAGCTGTGGTGCTGGAATTTCAGCCGTGGCGCAGTGCCACGGTAAAGCCAATATAGGGGAAACACTGGTGTTCATTATTTTCTACCACTAGCAAAAGTAAAATACAGTCTTTTCCATTTTTTTTCACCTTCTCATTTACAGTCAGAATCAGGTTTATTTGGTCCAGTATGTTACACACACAAAGAATTTGGTTCCGGCTCATTTTTCACTTGTGCAGACAGACAGACAAATATAAGATAAAAATAGACAGTGTTGGACATAGAATAAGAATCAGAAGAAACTTTATTTATCCCCGAGGGGCAATTAATTAGAGAAATGTTTTCACTCTCTCCCCAAGGCAGCCACCTGTGCAGCGCCAATGAGAGTATAAGATATACATACATACATATACGTATAAACTTATATGCAGAAAGCAGAAGTAAACAAACATGAGGGTAGATAGGTTAAAAAAAATTCCTCTAAAACAGCGCCCTCTGGGTGGCGCTGTTTGGGATTGAAAAAAAAACCTTAGCGGGGGACACAACTCACAAGACATGTCGAGGACCTTTAGTGGATGTGTGTGTGCAGATCAGTATTGTGTTGTGTGATGAAGAGTTATCAAGGACATTGTCGCTGGGACAACTCAGATGTTTTGTCTCTCCACAGTCTGTTGGCGCCCAGTGGACACTGGACAGTGGGGAAAGACGGGGGGGGGGGCTGTGTGCCTCAGCACAGACTGCTCCAGGGGAATTCAGTACATTGGCCTTGAGGCCAGCCGAAACAAAAATAAGAGAGATTAGATCGAAGCTGAAGAATTCAGCAGCTTCTTGCTGTCCATATGGTGCACTGTTGTGGAAAAAGGTCTGCAATAGCCAAATTAGTGCCAAATTGCGTTGTACCACAGCCAATAATATCAATCACTTCTCCACTCCGAGCCAAAACTGCAACTTCTCCAAGGTGGCGTCATTCCTTCCATTTAGATCCAGCAGCGCAGCCAGTTTATGGTTCAGCTCCAGGACCCCGTCAGCCAGCTTGCTATCTCGAACCTGGCATTCCCTGTCCCGTTCGAGAATCACAGCCAGCTGGTCGCGGTACTGCTCCAAGACCGCATCCAGTTTGCGATCCAGATCTCCGAATCTTTTACTCCAAGTGTTGCCAGATGCGGCCCATCCAATCCATAACTTTAGAATTTGTAGATACATCAGGTAACCACCAACGCCGATCAGCAGGTACCCCACGATCAATAATCCAATATATAGACCTCTTCCACGTCTTCGACCTCCAGAGCAGACAGGCATACCATCTTCCACTCTCCCCAGGAATCCATGGTAAACCTGGCCAGGAGGGTCGACTCCGGGCATGACGGCTCCCCCTTTTTCAGCCTTAAGTTTGAAAAAACTTTGTCCAATGCGTTGAGTGACCATGAAACCAGATCCATTTTCTAATTTTCAGTTCGCAGCAGCCAGTAGAGAGAAACACAGAGACACGCTGACAAAAGCTGGAACAGTGTGGTAGGAAATAGATAAGCAGGAGCAGCTGGAATGTGCGTGCGTCCTCGGACAGAGCAGAAGCAGAGAACACACACGAGATACTAGACACATCATTAGCATCATCCACCATGAAAGTCTGATTGGTGGTTTGAAGTCAGGTGATGCAGAACAGGTAGATATTATTATCATTGTTATGAGTGAAGAAGTTATTTCTTTATTTGGGGTATTTAACTTGACGACATGAGGATGGCCAGAGGGAAGAAACTTTCTTGTCAGTATTTGGTACTGTTTGAAGTTTCTCAGAAATATGAAACAATTTATTTCAATATTGTTTGACAGAAATTTTCTCATTTTATTGTAAGACTGGGGAATGGCTCCACCCTCTACTACTACTACTACTACTACTGTCATTTAGCAGACGCTTTTATCCAAAGCGACTTACATTGAGAGAACATACAAGCAAGAATTCAAAGAGAAGGAAAAAAATATAAGGAGGCGGACTGTTTGGAGTCCAGTTTAATTCCGACGCTGATACATCAAGTGTATCAATTTTTTTTT
>SSNP01000197.1:42594-61316 GCA_006937955.1 Pachypanchax playfairii | reverse complement strand
CCCCCCCCCCCCCCCCCCCGCACGCGCTCCAATGCTCAGGCCGACCAATATTTGTCATTAAGCCCACTCTGATCCCCAATCACAGCAGGACAATAAAATACGAGTTCAGTTCACTAATCATGCTCTCCAGCTCCGCTGATCACACACTGACTCTGATAAAAGCAGCTTCTACCTGTTTGAAGCTCAGTCATCCATTCAGTCCGTGGTAAAGAGTTCATAGTTGCACCGCGGCTCCAAAACTTCCTGCAGTCCCTCTTAAGATCCTCTGTCCTCCCCACACACCATCCTGCACTCTCCACTTATCCAATAAAATAAAAAAAAGCAATAAATCATCCATTGTGTGTGTTCCAGTCCAAAAAGTGACCCGAAGCACTCATCCATTTCACCAACATGTAGCTCTGTGATAGCTTAGCAGCTAATGAAAAACGTTTCTACACAGCACTTTCTCGTCACATGAGAAACCCCAGAGGACTCACCTATGGCAAGCAAATAAGGCATATAATCACCACATATATATATATATATTTTTTTTTTTTCTCAAAGGGACAATGCATTCATAAAGTATACAATACAATTAATGCAAAATATACACAAATGCAGAATTATAGCCTAGGATAATTTCCATCCTCTGTCCCCTGCCGGGCCAGGCCCAGCCGCCCACCACACTCCACTCACTCAGCCAAACAAACAATTATTCACCTAAATTAAAAACCATTCACTACACATTCCACATATGCACATGCACATGTACCCGGTAATCTACGACTTTCCACCCCAAAACCACCCTCCTTAACCACACCCAGGCTTCCACCAACACCCAACCCCCCATACCCACATCCAAACGTCCACTCCGGTGCTTCCAGCTATTTGATCTGCAGACTCAACAGTACCAGCCTCGCTGTGCTGCAGTATTAACGGTATTAGACAACCCAAAATGGTGCCCGCTGCTCTGCCAGCTATTGGCTGGTAGATGTAAACAAAATGCCAACATTGGGCCCGCCAAAATTAATATTTTATAATATTTCACTTGAAACATAATTTTTCAAGGAAATGCTGTATTTTCATTCTACAACCCTCTAAACACCTCGTGGAGGCATTATTTTGTTAAAAATACAGCTTTTGATGAAAATATTCCATATACCACCTTTAAATGGTTTTATCTGTGTTCTTATTTTCTGTGTTGTTTATTTGTATTTGCTGTATTTTTGTTGTTATTATAACTGTGTAATGTTGTTCAGCACTTTGGGGCAGCCTGCACTGCTATTAATGTGCTATACAAACAAATTTTGACCTTGATGTTTTGTGGGCTTGCAGTGGCGCCCTAGACGATTACCTATACCAAATATGACTCTCAGATGTGAATATTTCAAAATTATTTTGTTTAGTAAATTTTATTTATACAGTAGAAAATCATTTCAAAGCAGTTTATTGTACTGAGGTTTTTTTTCTGAAAGACTGTTGAAAATTTTAAGATTTTTGGGTTTTCTGGTCCTTTTTTGTCCTTTTTCAAACTTATTCTTTATCTTCAGTTTGTGATATTTTAATCTTGAACACAAGTCATTTGACAAAATCTTTGTTCTGTCTATAAAAAGTGCAGCACAGTACTTCCTTTTATTGAGAGCAACAGGCATATCATTTAACACTGTTGTAACTGCAGTAGTAGTACTATGCTTCTTCCTAAAACCTGATTGCAGACTTAAAAGGAGCTCATTTGAATATAAAAACTCTTTAAGTTGATCACAAACGAGAGAATCAAGGATTTTTGGCAAAATGTACATTTTAAATTGGCCTATATTTAGTTAAAACTGCTGGATTACCTCCTTTTAAAAGGGGAACAATAAAAACTGACTTCCGTACTGATTGGAATAAGAGGCTGTGCAATAAAATCAGCAGCTTTTTTTTAAAAAAAGTTCCATCAGATCTGGTCCAGGAGGTTTTCTGTGATTCAGACAATTGAGGGCCTTATGTACTTGCTGCACGGTAAAAGGTACAAAATTAAAACAATCTCAAGAAAACATTTGATAATTTGTACAGGGAGCATGTGAAAGATGTAAAGAAGCCATCATACACCTGCTTCAACAAACCCACTGTCATCTGGACAAAGCAGGCAGCACTGTGAGGATCATGTTGTTTATTTCTCCAGTGTATTTAACACAATTCAGCCTGTTTTACTGCGTAAAAACCTCCAGAAGACACAGGTGGAGGCCTCCACAATCACCTGGATTAGGGACTACCTGACAAACAGACAACAGTTTGTGAGACTGAAGAGTTGTACGTCTGACCAGGTGATCAGGAGCACCACAGGGGACTGTACTCTCACCATTTCTTTTCACTCTGTACACTTCAGACTTTCATTACAGGTCAGAGTCCTGCCATCTACAAAAATACTCTGATGATTCTACAGTTGTGGGATGGATCAGAGATGGACAAGAGACTGAGTCCAGAGAACTGGTGGATCACTTTGTGTCCTGGTGTTCGAACAATCATCTCATCTTGAATGTGAACAAGACCAAGGAGATGACTGTGGATTTTAGGAAGAGCCACAACATACCAACACCCATTTCAATCATGGGAGAAGAGGTGGAGGTGGTGGAGGAGTATAAATACCTGGTGTTCACCTGGACAACAGACTGAACTGGAGACACAAAACTGTGATGCTGTTTTTAGGAAGGGACAGAACAGACTGGACTTCCTCAGGAAGATTAGATCCTTCAATGTTTGCAGCAAAATGTTGAAGATCTTTTAGTCTGTTGTGGAGAGTGTGATCACACCTGCAGTCACCTGTTGGGGGCGGAGCATCAAAGCAAGTGACATGAAGAGGTTGAACAGATTGATAAGGAGGGCTGGTTCTGTTCTGGGGACTGATCTGAAGTCTCTTGGATTGATTGTCCAAAGGAGGATGGTTCGGTAAATGAAAATCATCATGGAGAACCCTCATCATCCTCTTCACAACACAGTAACTCAACAACAGTGTCTTCAGTCAAAGACTTCTTCAGATTCGCTGCATCACAGATCACTACAGGAGATCCTTCCTGTCCACAGCTAGAACCCTCTACAGGAGATCCTTCCTGTCTACAGCTAGAACCCTCTACAGGAGATCCTTCCTGTCTACAGCTAGAACCCTCTACAGGAGATCCGTCCCGTCCACAGCTAGAACCCTCTACAGGAGATCCTTCCTGTCCACAGCTAGAACCCTCTACAGGAGATCCTTCCTGTCCACAGCTAGAACCCTCTACAGGAGAACCTTCCCGTCTACAGCTAGAACCCTCTACAGGAGATCCTTCCTTTCCACAGCTAGAACCCTCTACAGGAGATCCTTCCCGTCCACAGCTAGAACCCTCTACAGGAGATCCTTCCCGTCTACAGCTAGAACCCTCTACAGGAGATCCTTCCTGTCTACAGCTAGAACCCTCTACAGGAGATCCGTCCCGTCCACAGCTAGAACCCTCTACAGGAGATCCTTCCTGTCCACAGCTAGAACCCTCTACAGGAGATCCTTCCCGTCCACAGCTAGAACCCTCTACAGGAGATCCGTCCTGTCCACAGCTAGAACCCTCTACAGGAGATCCTTCCTGTCTACAGCTAGAACCCTCTACAGGAGATCCTTCCTGTCTACAGCTAGAACCCTCTACAGGAGATCCGTCCCGTCCACAGCTAGAACCCTCTACAGGAGATCCTTCCTGTCCACAGCTAGAACCCTCTACAGGAGATCCTTCCTGTCTACAGCTAGAACTCTCTACAGGCGATCCTTCCTGTCTACAGCTAGAACCCTCTACAGGAGATCCGTCCCGTCCACAGCTAGAACCCTCTACAGGAGATCCTTCCTGTCCACAGCTAGAACCCTCTACAGGAGATCCGTCCCGTCCACAGCTAGAACCCTCTACAGGAGATCCTTCCTGTCTACAGCTAGAACCCTCTACAGGAGATCCTTCCTATCCACAGCTAGAACCCTCTACAGGAGATCCTTCCTATCCACAGCTAGAACCCTCTACAGGAGAACCTTCCCGTCTACAGCTAGAACCCTCTACAGGAGATCCTTCCTTTCCACAGCTAGAACCCTCTACAGGAGATCCTTCCCGTCCACAGCTAGAACCCTCTACAGGCTGTCCTTCCTGTCCACAGCTAGAACCCTCTACAGGAGATCCTTCCTGTCCACCGCTAGAACCCTCTACAGGAGATCCTTCCTGTCCACCGCTAGAACCCTCTACAGGAGATCCTTCCTATCCACAGCTAGAACCCTCTACAGGAGATCCTTCCTATCCACAGCTAGAACCCTCTACAGGAGATCCTTCCCGTCTACAGCTAGAACCCTCTACAGGAGATCCTTCCCGTCCACAGCTAGAACCCTCTACAGGAGATCCTTCCTGTCCACAGCTAGAACCCTCTATAGGAGATCCGTCCCGTCCACAGCTAGAACCCTCTACAGGAGATCCTTCCTGTCCACAGCTAGAACCCTCTACAGGAGATCCTTCCTGTCCACAGCTAGAACCCTCTACAGGAGATCCTTCCTATCCACAGCTAGAACCCTCTACAGGAGATCCTTCCCGTCCACAGCTAGAAGCCTCTACAGGAGATCCTTCCTGTCGAAAACTAGAACCCTCTACAGGAGATCCTTCCTGTCCACAGCTAGAACCCTCTACAGGAGATCCTTCCTGTCCACAGCTAGAACCCTCTACAGGAGATCCTTCCCGTCCACAGCTAGAACCCTCTACAGGAGATCCTTCCTGTCCACAGCTAGAACCCTCTACAGGAGATCCTTCCTGTCCACAGCTAGAACTTTCTACAATGACTCCCTGAAGAAGAATTGAGCTACAGCAACACTTAATTTCCCTTCGGGGATTAATAAAGTATTTTTGATTTGATTTGAAAAAGAGTAATCTTCATATTTTGCCTTTTTGAAAAGAGAGATGCATTTATTCTGTTGGTGTCTATCTGTAAATCAATCATCAGAATAAAAAGTAAATGTTAGTATTAATTGATTATTGATCAGTATTATGTATTAATGTGTTTCAGGTTCATGGTCACTGTATGTGTAATCACAACACTAAAGGACTGAACTGTGAACAGTGTCAAGATTTTTACCAGGACCTTCCCTGGAGACCAGCTGAGGGACGCAACACCAATGCCTGCAAGAGTAAGTCTAAACTGGTTTAAACTGGTTGCATCAGAAAAGCTTTTAAATCTCCCCTTAAGTCCAAATCCTTTTTCGATCACTACGATTTTATAAATTGCTGTGATCTGTGTCTAAAACTGCTGTTATGGTAAAACCAATGATCAGTTACTAGGCACTAACACCTCTTTTCTTAATCATCTATTTTCAGTGTGTAACTGTAACCAGCACTCAGAGTCATGCCACTTTGACATGGCTGCATTTGTGGCTTCAGGAAACATCAGTGGGGGAGTTTGTAATGACTGTCAGCACAATACAACTGGATATAACTGTGAACAATGTAAACCATTTTACTACCAACATGCAGAGAGAGACATCAGAGACCCAAACATCTGCCAGCGTGAGTTCCGCCTAATTTGAACAGGATGAACAATCATTTATTAAAGTAAACTGACACTTTGACAGACATGGTTTTAAAGATTTTTGTCTTCATTAGGGGTGTGCATTCTCTGTAATCTTCTCATAAGGTTATCTGATGTGACCCATGAAACTGATGCTGTGCAGTTCTCAAGACTGGTGGACTAACTCAGTGTTTTATGTATTGGCTTTCACTTGTATGTTTGTGTTTAGCATTGTCTGTTGTAGCCAGCCCTATTTGTTATCAAAATAGTTCTTTAATGAATTTTAATGAGAATCCTTTGTAAAACATAATTGGATTTACATGTACAACTCGTTTTATTTTATTGGTTTTATTTAAAGGTAGTAAAGAGGATTTTGTAGCAAATTTCGATGTCAAATTTACTTTATTATCATTTTATCAACTTGTAACGGTCTTGTACTTATGGTTTCCAAAAGAAAAAGTCATAATATTTATAAATCATAGACCTGATGAGGCTTGAAATAAAGTAGCCAGGGTGCGATTTGGTGGGGGGGATTTACCCCCCCTCTGCTTTTGATGTCACCCCCTCTGGTCCTTTATTTTTTATCCCTGAGGAGGATAAGTTTTTTTTGTTTCTCTTTCTTGTCCGACCATACTTGCCAACCCTACCGATTTTCCTGGGAGAATCCCGAATTTCAGTGCTCTCCTGAAAATCTCCCGGGACCACCACTCTCCCGAATTTGTCCCGATTTCCACCTGGATAACAATATTGCTAAGCCATCTGTTGCCGGGCGCTGTTTCTGGCCAGACAATAATAACAGTTACACCTCGGAGTCACCACCATCTGTTGCACAGGTACTGCTATCTAATTAGTTAACTTACATTATTACTGTAGAGTGTTATTTTGTCAAACAAATAAGCACAGTGTGTTTAGTGAATGTATGTATATGCGAACCCCCCCCCCGCACTGCTGTCATTTTTTATCTTTTTCACAACTCGCACACTGAAATTCTAAAAGTAACAATAAACAGACCTTTACCATTGATGATCCTGAGATGTTCAAAGAAATAAAGTTATAGTAGTTCCAGAAAAAACTCCCGCGATGCCGATAGTAAACAAACAAAGGGGGATTTCTTCACAAATTTTTAACGGAGGCGTTTCTGTGGTTGGGTGGGGGGGGCTAAAACGCATGCACACTTTTTGAAGAACGACAAACAGCCGTTGAGCTTCTCATTTTGGGCAAAATCCTCTTTACCACCTTTAATAGAAAATTAAACAGGCTTTCTAATAGTTTACTTTTTTGCCAAGAAGCATCATTATAACAGATAAAATCCACCAAACACTAATTTCTTTACTTTTGTCTTGTGTAGATGATTTTTAACTCATTTTGTGCAGCTGCTGATCTTGATCATAGATCTTTGTGCCTGTAGCCTGTAATTGTGACCCTCTTGGCGCTTTGAATGGAGGAATCTGTGACAGCATGACGGATGTCCAAGATGGTTTAATCGCTGGCCAGTGTCGTTGTAAAGTCAATGTTGAGGGTGAACGCTGTGAGCGCTGCAAGCCAGCTTATTATGGGCTCAGTGATGAACCTGACGGTTGTAAAGGTATGAAAATTCCCAACACACCCATAGCATAAATACATATAATACATATACATATGTATACATATACATATAAACAAGGGGCAAAGCAATTCAGTAGACAGCAGCCCTATTTTGAAAGAAATAACGAGAAAATATTCGTACAGAGAAACATAAATTTGAACCACCAACCACAAAACAGTTCTGTTTTTAAGATTTTTTGAGTAAGTCATTCACTTGTTGATAGTTGAATTTATGCTACATACATTATACAAGTCATTTAACTGTGTTTGGCTGATTTACAAGTTTAATTAAATCAAACAGAATAATGAGCTCATTTAGCACAGGTAGCTACTCCTGGATACATACTAAAAATAAAATACGTTAAATCAGATTTTGTTATTTGATTTTGATTTGATTGATTTATTGATCCCTCTTTAGGGGAAAGATGAAATTTGTTCTCTGCATTTAACCTATCCCTGGGGAGCAGAGGGCTGCCTTTGTTACAGCGCCCGGGGGGCATTTTCGGTGTTCAGTATCTTGCCCAGGAATACTTTGACAAAATAAAATAATACACCACAATTAAGGGTTAGGGTTAGAATGAGAATTAATCATCTAAAACAGTCAAAACGAAGAATATATACAGAACAATGATAACAATGACAGCTATAAAAGAAGAGGGACGAGGGATAAGCAGCCTTTATGTACCAAATGCTGCACGAAACAGATTGCTCGTTTTAAATCTGAACTAAAAACCCAAGTCTTGATTCGTCTGAGATGCTCAGGTAGGGCATTCCAGAGCCTTGGGCCAGCAACCCCAAAAGACCGCTCACCCCAAGTTTTAAAACTTGTTCAAGGAACCGCCAACAGTCGTTGACCGGTAGAGCTGCACCAATTCTGTACTTGACCTGAAGCCAATGCAGGGAATACAGAACTGGAGTGATGTGGTTGTACTTCCGGGTATTTGTCAACAGACGAGCGGCAGCGTTTTGGACAAGTTGTAGGCGTTTTAGTAATGTTCTATTAATTCCAAAATATAGGGCGTTACAGTAGTCAAGCCTCGAGCTGATAAAGGCGTGAACAGCCTTATCCAGATCGCTGTGGGACAGAAAGGGTTTTACCTTTGAGAGTAGGCGGAGTTGGAAGAAGCTAGCCGTAACTACAGAGTTTATCTGTTTATCAAATTTGAGAGTGCTGTCCAATAGCACGCCAAGATTCCTCACAGTACAATTCAGATGAGGGGTCCAAGAACCTAAATCTAAAGACAGTGATTGATGATTAGACAAATTGGAAGGGGAGAACAAAATGCATTCACTCTTACCCCCAAATTCCACTATGTGCACTCCGCTCCGGCACGAACGCCGGATCAAAAACGGTCCCATTGTAGTCAATCAGAGCTATTCCACTGCCTCCGCAGTGCGCCGCCGTGCAGTGCACTGCCGTTCTGCCATCCGGCGAGAACAGGATCGATTATATTTTTGCTGGATGCCTGAGCAAGTCCGCAGTCAATGTACAGAAATCACACCGCCCCAACAGGATAGGGAACAAGCACAACTTCCGTTTTATCAAAATAAATCGATAAATACAGTTTTTTGTTTCATAAGCATAGGTGTTTTAATCTAACAACTATTATATGTATACATGTATGTTTCCAAACATTTGTGTGTGTTTACACATGAACACCGTATAATTCAAAAATATATTATTTTGAAAGGCATTTTATCGATCCCGTGGTTTTTTGTAATAAACACTAGCGAGTGACAGCTGCAGATGAACAAGGAGCAGCTGATCCTTGAAGTGGAAAAGCACAAGATTCTTTATGACACCACGCATCCTTTTTACAAGGATGTCAATAAATCAAATCCTGCGCATGCTTATTTGCGCACCTAAGGTCTTCCCACCGGAGTGGAGCCGATGTAGAGCAGGTGCAGTGTAATATGAGGTTGGAAGCCAGCGGAGGCGGACCGGAGTGGAGCGCACATAGTGGAATTTGGGGGTTACTTTCCTTTACGTAAAGGAAGTTTGAAGACAGTCACTGCCTAATGTCCTTCAGACAGTTGTGAATGGAGTTTATTGCACTGGTTGAGTCGGGCAAGTCGGGCAGATAGATTTGCAGATGGTCTGCATATAAATGAAAGGCAAGCTTGTGTTGGTTGAATAGTAGACCTAATGGCAGCAAGTACAGAGAGAACAATATGGGGCCTAAGATGGAACCCTGAGGAACACCAGAAGTTAAAGGAGCTAAAGTTTGATACATTGGCCGTTTTTATGGTTTAACGTATGATATCAAGAATGACTTACTTAATAAATATGCATTCCTTCAATAGATTATTTTTTTTAATTACTTAGATTTTTGAAGTTATTGTTACGGTAACTTCTCCAAACATTAGCAACCACACCTTCCACCTGTATAGATGTTGTATTGTTTCTTGGATCAATAAGATACTGGGATTAGGGTGGTAATGGCTCAGATGTTACACAGTCTGGGACACCTCTGTTGATGTTATACCATCCAGGACAGCTTTCTCTGCTGATATTGTGGGTTGTGCTGCCGTCTCCATGTAAGATGAACTATCCTCTTGCATTTGATCTTAAAAAGTCTCTCTTCTCTTCAGCAAGTTTCAGCAGTTATCTTCAGCAGTGTTTGGCCATCTTCTGTCCTGACCACTTAGGATGTAGGACCCACCTCCTCCATAACAGCATAATAACTCTTAAACCTTGAATCTTCCATCCTTACTGTATCATTCCTGACACATGGCTCCAGGCTTCAGGTTGACTTGTCATAATTTTGTTTTCTGTCTTGACTGCAGATGTTTTTGTTCAAGTCTAATGTTCTGGAATTTCTAGCACTGTGCTATGTGAGGGAGAGTGTTTCCCTAATTCCCATCAAAAGGAGATGCACTATGTTCCAGTGGTAATGCTCTACAGCTTAACAAGTCCAGGTTTGGATCTGAATTGCTATGTTTTGCTTTCTTAAGAAGCTGCTTCATAATGTGAACTCCTTTTTCTGCTTTTCCATTTGACTGAGAACAAAGAGGGCTGGACATCACGTGTTTAAAATCATATGCTGCAGCAAAGCTTTGAAGCTCTTTAGGGCTGTAACACGGTCCATTGTCACTGTAGAGAGTTTGAGGCATCCCATGCCTGGCAAAAATAGATTTCATGTGTGAAATCACTGTGGTGGTAGATATGCTTGAAAGAATTGCTATTTTATTTGAAAAATAATCAATCAGCAGCAAATAATTCTTTCCATCCAAGTGGAACAAATCAGTTCCCACATTTTGCCATGGTTCTTCAGGCAGGTCAGGAAGCACCATAGGTTTTATAAGTTGTTTTATCTGATGTATGAGACAGGTCTCACGTCCTGAAACCATCCTGTCAACATCAGTATGAACAGGAAGTTTATCTATGAACACTGGAGAGTCTTCAGAACTTTTTTTGTAAATAAAAGCTTTGGTGGCAAAACATTACTATATCCCTGGCCAATAAACTGCTGTTCGCATTTTCTTTTTTCCCATTTTTCCATGCCAAGGTGGCCTTCATTTAACCTTTTTAGAATCTCCAGTCTCAGTTACTGTGGAATTAGGATTTTTATTCCCTCGAAGTAACAATTAACAACACTCAGATCTGCTCTGATGTTGTAATATTGCTGACACTTTCCTTTAGGCAAGCCTCCCTGTAGCTTGCTAATGACCCTTTGCAGGATTTCACCTTCGACTGTTTCCAATGAAATCTGTTGTGATCCCTGTCTGTTATGGGAAGAGATTCTTTTATCTTCACATGGACATTTACATCTGCCTCTATGGTGTTTTCATTTTGTGTGGTTGCTCTTGACAGAGCATCAGCAAACACAATGGGCTTTAGATGTGTAGATGCTTACTGACTGCTAAATTAAACTATTACCTCCAAAACTTAAGTAACATAAACAACCATTTTAACGTCAGAAACGGAGCACTAACACAGCACTAACAGTACATTGAAGTTTTCTGTTGGTGGAGAGCAGCTTCACTCGGCTACTGCAGCTAAATTTGCAGCAGACCAGAAGTAGAGGCTTTTTAAAACTTCCTTGAGATAATGCAAAATGTATTAATTTTATTTGTTTTGTTTTCTCACCTTAAAAATATTTTCTCACCATGTCCCCTGTGGGGTTCAATAGAACTCTGTGATTTGCTAGATTAGTAAAAAAAGTTACGAAGCTGCAGATTTCCCAGCACACAGTCCATGCACTCTTTCTGAAAAGTTTAAAATTAAACTAAATTAAATACAGTTTTATTTTCATTTACAGTCAAAGTATACTTTATGTAATGACGTATTTTTAAAAAAAAAGTATAATAGTAGGTTATCTCCTGGAGCCATAAGTGAATGTCAGGTCTGCTGCTCTTAAATGGATCCGCATCAGGCTGTATTAGTAGCAAAGTATGCGGTAGCACCCTCTTAAGTTCTGGCAAAGTTACTGCATGTTCTAACACATATGGTAAGGCTTATTTCTGCCACTTGATGGAGAACTGCAGCCAGTGATCCCGAAAAAGTGGTGGGGACGTACTAGTCAACTCCAAAAAGTTCTGGGTTAAAATGGCGCCCATGCACCCACCCCTCCCCCAGTATCATCTCCTCTGCTGGAAACCCCCACACACACACACCACCTAGCTCTCACATCACACCCACCCATGCATCTGAGCCCCTTTCAAAGAGCCCATAAAAAATGGCAATGTTCCAGACTTTGTCTGTTTTGCTTTTGAGTCTGTCTGTCTCAGGAAACGTCCCACTGTGCTGTAGAGACAGTTCTCCATGCAGCAGGTCACACTGACGAGATGCTGAGTGAAGACAAAACACTCCTCAATGTGCAGCAGGATGGTGTCACACACCTGGAAAACTTGTTTTCATTATAATAAACTTACAGACATCTACTAGTTATAATATTAAACTTCCTAACAACTTGTTTTTCCTTACAGACTTCTCTATCACTGGGTTTAACAAGTTTCCCTTCTGTTCAGTTTTATTCTACCAGAAAACAAAAAGAAAACATTGTTCTTACTTCTGTTATCCACGTGTCTCCTGGTGTTCTCTTCTTTATATTTTCAGACAGATGTTTCATATCCCTCCTCACTCCTGTAACCATCCAGGATCAGTGCTGCTTGTTTTAAACAAACCGAGTTAGCATAGCTACATCCAGCTAGCTCCGAGTGAAGCCTCGACTGCTTTCCTTTCTCATTTACCGGCTGTTTGATAGCAGATAATCTCGTGGTATTTAACGTGCTTTGGGGCGCTTCAAAAATTGCCCTTCATGAAGTTATTTTTTTTTACTGGCTAAATTCAATTCTTCCATTTGGCAATGCAGATCTGCTATTGGCTAATTCGATCTAAGATCCCGCCTCCTGAGGGAGCTTTCTCCAGCAACCCAGAGCTGAACTAGACATATGAGAAGTGAAGAAGCAGGAGGAAATCATGTTTTATAAAGCAATTTCTGTCTTTCAGAAATCATTTATACAATATTCTCAGTATATAAATATACATATGAGTGTTTTTTAACTCTAAATACAGTGGCTTGCAAAAGTATTCGGCCCCCTTGAACTTTTCCACATTTTGTCACATTACAACCACAAACATGAATCAATTTTTTTGGAATTCCATGTGAAAGACCAATACAAAGTGGTGTCCACGTGAGAAGTGGAACAAAAATCAAACATGATTCCAAACATTTTTTTACAAATACATAACTGAAAAGTAGTGTGTGCGTAATTTTTCAGCCCCCTGAGTCAATACTTTGTAGAACCACCTTTCACTGCAATTCCAGCTGCCAGTCTTTTAGGGTATGTCTCTACCAGCTTTGCACATCTAGAGACTGAAATTCTTGTCCATTCTTCTTTGCAAAACAGCTCCAGATCAGTCAGATTAGATGGACAGTGTTTGTGAACAGCAGATTCTGGATTGGATTTAGATCTGGACTTTGACTGGGTCATTCTAACACATGGATATGTTTTGTTTTAAACCATTCTATTGTTGTCCTGGCTTTATGTTTAGGGTCGTTGTCCTGCTGGAAGGTGAACCTCCGCCCCAGTCTCAAGTCTTTTACAGACTCCAAGAGGTTTTCTTCCAAGATTGTCCTGTATTTGGCTCCATCCATCTTCCCATCAACTCTGACTAGGTTCCCTGTCCCTGTTGAAGAGAAGCACCCCCAGAGCATGATGCTGCCTCCACCATATTTGACAGTGGGGATGGTGTGTTCAGAGTCATGTGCAGTGTTAGTTTTCCGCCACACATAGCGTTTTGCATTTTGGTCTCATCTGACCAGAACACCTTCTTCCACATGTTTGCTGTGTTCCCCACATGGCTTGTGGCAAACTGCAAACAGGACTTCTTATGGTTTTCTTTTAACAATAGCTTTCTTCTTGCCACTCTTCCATAAAGACCAACTTTGTGCAGTGCACGACTAATAGTTGTCTTATGGACAGATTCCCCCACCTGAGCTGTAGATCTCTGCAGCTCGTCCAGAGTCACCATGGGCCTCTTGGCTGTATTTCTGATCAGTGCTCTCCTTGTTCGGCCTGTGAGTTTAGGTGGACGGCCTTGTCTTGGTAGATTTACATTTGTGCTATACTCCTTCCATTTCTGAATGATTACTTGAACAGTGCTCCGTGGGATGTTCAAGGCTTGGGAAATCTTTTTGTGGCCTAAGCCTGATTTAAACATCTCAATAACTTTATCCCTGACCTGTCTGGTGTGTTCTTTGGACTTCATGGTGTTGTTGCTCCCAACATTCTCTTAGACAACCTCTGAGGACGTCACAGTGCAGCTGTATTTATACTGACATTAGATTACACACAGGTGCACTCTATTTAGTCATTAGAACTCATCAGGCAATGTCTATGGGCAACTGACTGCACTCATACCAAAGGGGGCTAAATAATCACACACACACTGCTTTTGAGTGTACACCACTTTCTATTGGTCTTTCACATGGAATTCCAATAAAATTGATTCATGTTTCTGGCCGTAATGTAACAAAATGTGAAAAAGTTCCAGGGGGCTGAATAGTTTTACAAGCCACTGTACATAGTATTAAAAAAATATATTATTTGTTGCCACATCATGTTTTTGATAGGGAGGTTGGCACCCTAGTGCCCTCTATTGGCCAGCCGCCACTGTCCAAACATTGGTGCACAACCTGTATGCCATACTAACACATCACCTGCATAAGAAGCAGGGAAAAATACTTTGTGTATTCATCTAATAGCCCCTTGGGGATGATTCGGGAGGCGTAGTCTAGCAGAAGGGCGATCGCACTTCATTCGAAAGATGGCGGGTTCGATCCCCAGTGCCAGCAAGCTACGTCGAAGTGTCCTTGGGCAAGATACTGAATCCGCCGCTGCTTCGGGAAGGCCGTAGTCTGTTGGAAAGGAGGTCATCCTCCAATTGGGAAACCGGAGCTTGATCCCGTGTCCCGGCAACAGGCTACGTGTTGAAGAATCCTTGGGCAAGATACGGAACCCCGAAACTGCTGTTCAATATGGCTGCCCTCTGCTACTCACCTCACAGTGAGGATGGGTCAAATTCAGAGCCAAATTTCCCCATGAGGGTTTAATATAGGAAAATAAATAAAATAAAGTATTACTGAATGAAACTGAATTATTACTGTTTTTTTAGGCTGTTCATGCAACCCTCTGGGAACAGCTCGTGGAGGAAATCCCTGTGACAGTGAAACAGGAAGCTGTTTCTGTAAACGCCTGGTAACAGGACAACATTGTGACCAGTGTGTGGTGAGAAAAAAGACATTCAATATTTTCTTTAACATGTAATTACCCACACCACTTGTTCACGGATGTAGCTTGCAGGCCTTTGTCATATTAGTGCTGCAGGTACTATGCGATTTGTTGCCATAAAGAGACTTTTTGTAATAAACCTAAAGTGAAAACATAAGTGAGTTTAACCTACAATTGTGTGTCTATAACTTGTGGAAGTGTAAAAACTGCAGGCTTTTTAAAGGTGGAATATGGAACATGAACAGCATAACACAGCACAAAGCCTTCAGCCACCTGGGTGCCAGGATTGTAAACCCCCTCCGCGTGCACGCTCCAATGCTGAGATCCACCAATATTCCTCACCAAACCCACTCTGATCCCCGATCTGAGCAGGACAATAAAATATCATGAGTTCAGTTCACTAATCATGCTCTCCAGCTGATTACACACTGACTCTGATAAAAGCAGCTCCTACCTGTTTGTAGCTCAGTCATCGATTCAGTCCATGGCAAAGAGCTCATAAGCTCCCCCGGCTCTTCTAGGGCAAACCAAAACTTCCTGCAGTCCCCTTCTAAGATCTTCTGTCATCCTCACACCATCCTGCACGTGTCACTTATACAAGCAGCAAAAAAAAAAAATAAAAATCCTCCGTGGTGTGTCCTCCAGCCGAACATGGAGCTCGGAGTTCCCCAACTTCAGCGACCTGCTGCAGCTCCGTGTTAGCTAGCTGCTAATAAAAACGTTTCCACAAGAATCTGGCCCTTACATGTTGGGAAACCCCCTAAGGCAAGCAAATAAGGTATATAATCACCACATATCCCTGGGGCTTCCAGCTGCTCTACCTGCAGACTCCACAGCACCAGCCTCGCTGTGCCGGAGTATTTATGGTATTAGGCAACCCACAATGGTGCCTGCAGCTCTACCAGCTATTGGCTGGTAGATGTAAACAAAATGCCAACGTCGTGCCTGTCAAAATTAATATTTTATAACATTTTACTTTGAATATAATTTTTTAAGGACATGCTGCATGTATTTTCATTCTACAACCCTCTAAACACCCCGTGGAGGCATTATTTTGTTCAAGATATTGCTTTTTATGAAAATATTCCATATCCCACCTTTAA
Organism: Pachypanchax playfairii; assembly: GCA_006937955.1. NCBI lineage: Eukaryota > Metazoa > Chordata > Actinopteri > Cyprinodontiformes > Aplocheilidae > Pachypanchax > Pachypanchax playfairii. The sequence continues at coordinate 45,381 of SSNP01000197.1, read as the reverse complement.
CTCTGTGTTTAATTTCTTTGTAAGGGTTTAGTATGAAAGTCTGACTTACTGTCTCTCACAGCTGTTAGTCCATTTTATATAAAGAGAAACAAGCTGGTAAGTCTGAAAACTACGAAACACATCTGTAATGTCAGATGTTTGTATTTCTGAATTTTATTTTGCAGTCTGAACATTGGGGTCTTAGTAATGACATTGATGGCTGTAGACCATGTGACTGTGATCTTGGAGGAGCCATCAACAATCAGTGAGTGCATCAGCAAATTGTTTCTACTCTACCTCATCTGTTTGTTTTAAATTTTTTCTATTTGTGTGCGTTTCAGCCATAGGCAGAGATCCCAGGGGGGACGTGATCCCCCCTTCCAAAAAGTTGCCCCCCAAAAAAATCACAATACACAAATAATTTAATTCATGTTATTTTTATAAAGTGCCAGTTTATAACAAAATTAATTTCAAGGCACTATACAGAAAAGCCAATCAGTTAGTAAAAATAAAACATTTCCTGTCTAAGGAACCATCAGATGGAGCTGAATCATCAATTCAGTACAATCCTCCATCCTGAGCAGCACAACTGGCAACAGTGGAAAGGAACGACTCCCTTTTAACAGTAAGAAACCTCTAGCAGAACCCGGCTCAGGATGGGTGGCCTTCTGTCTCAGCAGACTGGGGTCTGAGCTGACAGGAAAGAGACAAACACTGATGGATTTGGGCCAGTCTTCATTTCTATGGCAAGTTACACAGAGATAAACTTAATGGCAGCAATAATAATAAACACAAACATGGAGAGTAAAGAGAGCAGAGAGAAGAAATGTGGTCAGTATGACCTCGAGCAGTCTAAGCCTATAGCAGCATAACTAAAGGGAAAGCTCAGGATAACCTAAGCTAACACTAACTATATATTACGTGATCAGCCAGGCCCAAGTCTTTGACAGAATACTTTACAAAGACGTGAGGGCCTGGAACTGAACCGCTGTCTCTCAATTTCTAAGGCGGGCTTAGCCAGTTGAGAAAGAACCAATCACAGAAACCCGGAAGTGACGCAACATATGTGACGCTAAAGCAGATACACGCGAGGCGGAACAAAAACAAAAGGTTTAGTGAGCGGAGCCGTAATGGTAGCTACAGAGCCATGTTTAATTGAGGAGAAAAGACGAATATTAATGACAGTTGTCGCTTTTGTGTCAAAAACATGCGAATACGAGGTGTTATTGCACACTCGGTTCAGGTATTTGACCGCCCCAAGCAAACACAGAAGTAAACACTTCATCCACAGCCGAGTCCGCCATGTTGAATGTTGTGCTCTGGGTGGAACACGCTAGTTCCGTGTTTTCAGGATGACGCACAGCAAAGGTGATATGTAATTAGTCCGTCATAAAATTTGACCAGGATTATCCTCCATTCAGCAGGCTGTTCACCTGGAATTATCCTGCCTTGGGATTGATAATCTACCCGCGGAGACCTCTCTTTCCAGAGCCTTTTTTCAAGTTTATTTATTTATAAAGCGCCAGTTTATAACAAAGTAATTTCAAGGCATTTTACAGGAAAATCAACCAATTAATAATAAAACATTTTCTATCTAAGGAACCAGCCGATTGGGTTGAATTGTTAATTCAGTACAATCCCCCATCCTGAGCAGCGTGACTGGCGACAGTGGAAAGGAACTGTTAGGTTTTTTCCTTATTCTATCAAAACCTTCCATTATTATAAATATAAGAAATACGATCACTCAAGAAGTTTGGTCCAAAACTCAGCCGAGGAGAGAATCAGCGCTTGCATCATGTCCGCAAGACAGCCCTGATAACTCTGCTGGTCCCTCTTCAGCTCAGTGTCTTTATTCACTTAGAAACAGCAATAATAGATAACATGAATCATCACTACAAATCAGTGGAGCCAGTAGTGGCTGGCGCCTCACAGTTACCTTGGATTAAGGAAAACAAAGTGTTCTGAGGGAGAATGTGTAAGTCTGAGAACAGTAGCAGGTCAGATAACAGGGCCTGTGTGACTGCTGCACACAGGTCATGCAGGAGATTTCTTCAAAGTTGGTGTCAGGCATGAACGTGTATAATTATATGTTTTCCATTCTCTATCAATTCCCCCCTGAATTATACATGTGAGTGCGGTGTAACAAACAAGTGATATAAACAACAGTTCACAAAATATCTACGTGTTGTCCCTTGCTTTTACATGTTCGACACCAGTGTCAGTAAGTGCGACAGATAAAAAATGACCATTCACACCGTGTTGTTACCATCTTCTTTAGCGTCATCATCCTGTAAAGAAAGCAGTTGATAAGATACCAGGGCACCTGTTTGTAGCTTTAATTATCATAGACTTAATGCATGGCCGAACACAACTGAAAAATATGCAGAAAAGCATTAGTATGGCAATAAATGGCATAAAAACTTCAACAACATGTGCCACCAAAGTCTAATTGTGAGCCAGGCCCATAGGTTCCAAGGTTTGGGATGTGAGTCTTGTAGAACCGCCTTCTGAAGGTTCCTGAGTGAATCCATGTTGTCTTGGATGCGGGTGACATTTTCTCCAGGAATGTAGGTGCAACAGGTTGTGCCTATCATTACACAAACGCCACCTCGTTCAGCTGTGAGGGTGTCCAGCACAAACCGGTGTTGCAGAACCAAGGCCTTCAACGTCGATCTTCCTTTCTCTCACTTTTTGTCCATCTGTCCAGAGCTTGTGTTCAGGAGGAACATCACGCCCCCAGATGGGATCGTGTGGTGAGAACACGACGGATCTTCTTTCTCGGTGATAATGGGCTTCGTAGCCTTGTCT